>JAKZAP010000013.1:18046217-18137588 GCA_023053575.1 Branchinecta lynchi | reverse complement strand
ACTCGATGATGAAAACCATTTTCTCGTCGAACAACTAGTTCGCCCGGAATCCGGCCAAACCGGAAAATTTGTTAAAAGCGAAAGTTTCGTTTGGAGTTGATTAGATGACTGATTTAGGGCTAAGAAAAGACGCTGAGTCTGTATATGACACTCATTTTTACCCGGACATATAATTAGTCTGGAATCCGGTTGAAACCGGAAATTGTATAAGTTAAAGTTTTATTTGAATTTATTAGATGTTCTTTATAGGGATAAGGAGATACGCTGACTTCGTTTCTGGATTGCTCTTTTTTTGCTGGACAAGTAGTTCAATCGGAATTCGGCCGAAACCGGAAATTTGGCAGATGTAAAGCAGGAAGTTTCGGTCAGTATCGTCAAAATAGAAATGGCTTATAAAGGTATATCTGAACTTCGTTTTCTCAGATGGTTAGCGTGGCGAAGACTAGATCTAGCCGAAGACAAGACCCAATTCCCGGGATCAAACATTAGATTTTTGGGATCCCATCGAAACCTTAGGTCTTGTTTCTCAAGAGATATCCTCTTGTTACATGGAATCCCAAAACTTGCAATGGGGTATTGCAATCTGTAAACCTGGTCTGTCGTGGTTAATCCGCGAAATTCCTCGAAAAAGTTAAGTAGCTTTTGGACATTCGGGTCCCTGGTTTGAAAGCCTTCGGTTCTTACACATATAAACACAGATCTTTGATGTCCTATTTATATTCAGTTGGTAGGCTACGTAGAATTAGAAAAACCATCTTCCCACTAACAAGAGGAAAATTTCCGTAAAGAGTTGAGTCTCGTACATTGCAATTACTTTTGATAGTAGGGCTAATATTCTCTCCAAGAAATACTAGGAGGCGACACGAGAAAGCTTGGCATTAAAATCTACGACCTAACCCTCAACTTAGGTCCGAGTCTCGATACGCGACGGGCGATGCTCTACACGGCAATTGAAGAACGAAAAGTTCGCTTACAGTCCGAATAACGTACAATAAAAGGATTGTCTTCGAGTTGTAGGTGTTTCCTGATTTCCATCTGAGGGACTGGAATTCACGAAGGCTTTGCAGATGTTCTTTAGCACAACCATTGTAGCACAAAAAGTCATATCATACCACCGACCTAACGGGGTTATGAAACCTGGTTTAAACGACTCGCCTTGCCTTTGACAGGGACGGATTTACGACTGAAGCTGGCCAAAAGTGCCAAAATTAACAATTAAAAAAAATTTAAATCGGATTGTCTTAAAATAAAACGAACGTCCGGGACCTCGATGAGGCCAAAACAAAAGAGTGATAGGACTTAGCAAAAGGCAGGAGAGGGGGTGAATCTCCGCTCCTTCGGGCCACCCCTTATTCCTACTATGCTTTTACTTCTTATTTCCTTGTGAACTACTCCCAATCGTGTTGCCAGTCGAAAACTTTCTCTGCACGTTACTCTATTTTTTACCTTTTACTTTTGTACTCATCCTCTATATTTTCCTTTCGTATTTTATGCAGAATCTAACAACAAGCTTCTAATATTTCTGACTAAATGTTTACGTAATTATTACAGTGAAAAAGTAACATAAAAAACTACGAAATACAGTTCCGAGTCTACCTAGGATGTTGAACTTTGGATAGGTCTGTTTACGCGTATCGTGGCAAAAACCTTTCAATTTCCGTAAAAATTAGCAACAACCTCTTTATCAAGCAACAAAGTTTGTTACAAACTATTTGAACAGCTTTTCTTTTCACCCATCTTCACGCGAACGGGATCTTTTTTTTAAGTAAACAGAACAGTCGAACCCAAAGAAATTTTGTATCGACCCTAATTCGCTCCTTCTGATTATTCCCCTGGGTTCGCGCCCCTTCTTCATAGATGTTACTGATCTAGCAAAGTTGGGCCAACTGTCGGATTTTTGGGCCAAATGACGGGTGGGCGAACTGTCGGATTTTTGGGCCAAATGACGGGTGGGCGAACTGTCGGAAAAGTTGGTCTAACTGACGGATTCTTAGGCGAAATGACGGGTGGGTCAACTGACGGATTTTTTGGGCCAAATGACGGGTGGGCGAACTGTCGGATTTTTGGGCCAACTGACGGGTAGACAAACTGTCGGAAAAATTGGGCGAAGTGACGGATTCTTAGGCGAAATGACGGGTGGGTCAACTGACGGATTTTTGGGCAAATGACGGGTGGGCGAACTGACGGTGGGCGAACTGACGGGTGGGAGTAGTGACGGGTGGGTGAACTGACGGGTGGGCGTAGTGACGGGTGGGTGTAGTGACGGGTGGACCGTAGTGACGGGTGGGCGTAGTGACGGGTGGGAGTAGTGACGGGTGGGCGTAGTGACGGGTGGACGTACTGACGTTGGGCGAACTGACGGGTGGGCGAACTGTCGGATTTTGGAAGTGGGCGAACTGACGGGTGGGGGTAGTGACAGCGACCCTATCTAGAGGGTAATCCCAGGTTACAGCTCATACATTGCAGATAGCTTACGAATATACTCGGAGATAGTACACGGAAGCTCGGTAGTAAAGTCCTGCATTATATTATTTCTATTATGCTTTTACTTTCCATTTCCGTGTGAACGACTCTAAATCGTATTGCCAATCAGAACCCTTTACTGCTCGTTACTTTATTTTTTCCTTTTTTTTCATCTTTTAGATTTTCCAACTGAATTTGCCGCAGAATCTCGCAAAGCTTCCCACGTTTCTGACTAAATGTCTACGTAATTGTCGGCTCCTTCTGATTATTCCCCTGGGGTCTCGGTGCTTTTTCATATAATACCTTTTTTAAACCCATCTTCATATCCTTCTTTACGTAAACATAAAAGTTGCACCCATAAGCATCTCGTGTTGACCTAATTAAACGAGGAAGGTCGCCTCTGTTCGAGTAATCTTCTGGGATTGCGTCCCTTTCTTTACTGACAGGGCCGAGTTGAGCTGATTATTCCCCTGTGGTCGCGGCACTTTTCGTGGATTTAATGATCCTGCAAAATTGGGTCTACTGTCGGATTTTTAAATTGGGCGAAGTGACGGATGTCGGGAGTGGGTCAACTGACGGATTTCAGGGAGTGGGCCAACTGACGGATTTTTGGGCCAAATGACGGGTGGGCGAACTGTCGGAAAAATTGGGCGAACTGACGGGGAGTGGGCCAAATGACAGATTTCAAGGGTGGGTCAACTGACGGATTTCAAGAGTGGGCGAACTGACGGATTTCAGGAGTGGGCCAACTGACGTATTTTTGGGTCAAATGACGGGTGGGCGAACTGTCGGAAAAGTTGGCCGAACTGACGGATTTTTGGGCGAAATGACGGGTGGGCGAACTGACGGTAGGCGAACTGACGGTGGGCGTAGTGACGGGTGGGCGTAGTGACGGGTGGGCGTAGTGACGGGTGGGCGTTGTGACGGGTGGGCGTTGTGACGGGTGGGCGTTGTGACGGGTGGGCGTAGTGACGGGTGGGCGAAGTGACGGGTGGGTGTAGTGACGGGTGGGTGAACTGTCGGAAAAAGTGGGCGAACTAACGTTTAGGCGAACTGTCGGAAAAAGTGGGCGAACTGACGGATTTTTTAGGCGAAGTGACGGGTGGGCGAAATGACGGGTGGGCGTAGTGACGGGTTCCCGATTTCAGCCGAGTTTATCATATTATTTTTTTTGCACTTGGGTTTGCGGTAGAGTAACGCTATCAGATGTGCCTCTTAAACTTTAAAAATTCTCTCATTGCTAAAGAAACTAGAGCTTATCCTTTGCTCCTTTCTAAGTCGTGACGTTAGAAAGTTGGCCTACAACAAAAAAGTCAACTTTTGAACTAAGACAGGTAGAATTTTTTCTTCGACGGCAATCGATAGCCATTGATGAGCTGATCAAAGTATATGTCATCCATTTTTTGGTACAAAAATTCCTTCATGAGGTACACCAGTTTGAAAATTTCAAGGGGTCGACAACTTCAGTAGTTAGGTACACACTGAAACCAAGAATAGGCGATACCAGTTGTGAGACATGTAGGGGACTTGTAAGCAACAGTCGACAGTTAGCTCATAATTATCTTCGGCAATGAGGGGTTTGCAGCTTTCGCTAGTTAGTATACCTGTTATTTGTTTCCGGTGTATTCGATGGTAATAACAACTTGGTTCCCGATGGTAAGATATGCAAGGGACTTGTAAGTAATAATCGGCTGTTATGCTAAAATCATCTTCAGCGATGAGGGATTTGCACCTTTTGCTAGCTGGTGTACCCATTATTTTTTATCTGTGAACTTGACGTCTATCACGGGAGAGGGACTTGTAAGTAAGAATTGGTTCAAGAGGGGCTAGAACTTTTGTATATTGGTGCACATTGAATTCGATTTCTATAAATCTGACGATAAGAAAGTTTGTATCGATGGGGAACCCGTCACTACGCCCACCCGTCATTTCGCCCACCCGTCACTTCGCCTAAAAAATCCGTCAGTTCGCCCACTTTTTCCGACAGTTCGCCTAAACGTTAGTTCGCCCACTTTTTCCGACAGTTCACCCACCCGTCACTACACCCACCCGTCACTTCGCCCACCCGTCACTACGCCCACCCGTCACAACGCCCACCCGTCACAACGCCCACCCGTCACAACGCCCACCCGTCACTACGCCCACCCGTCACTACGCCCACCCGTCACTACGCCCACCGTCAGTTCGCCTACCGTCAGTTCGCCCACCCGTCATTTCGCCCAAAAATCCGTCAGTTCGGCCAACTTTTCCGACAGTTCGCCCACCCGTCATTTGACCCAAAAATACGTCAGTTGGCCCACTCCTGAAATCCGTCAGTTCGCCCACTCTTGAAATCCGTCAGTTGACCCACCCTTGAAATCTGTCATTTGGCCCACTCCCCGTCAGTTCGCCCAATTTTTCCGACAGTTCGCCCACCCGTCATTTGGCCCAAAAATCCGTCAGTTGGCCCACTCCCTGAAATCCGTCAGTTGACCCACTCCCGACATCCGTCACTTCGCCCAATTTAAAAATCCGACAGTAGACCCAATTTTGCAGGATCATTAAATCCACGAAAAGTGCCGCGACCACAGGGGAATAATCAGCTCAACTCGGCCCTGTCAGTAAAGAAAGGGACGCAATCCCAGAAGATTACTCGAACAGAGGCGACCTTCCTCGTTTAATTAGGTCAACACGAGATGCTTATGGGTGCAACTTTTATGTTTACGTAAAGAAGGATATGAAGATGGGTTTAAAAAAGGTATTATATGAAAAAGCACCGAGACCCCAGGGGAATAATCAGAAGGAGCCGACAATTACGTAGACATTTAGTCAGAAACGTGGGAAGCTTTGCGAGATTCTGCGGCAAATTCAGTTGGAAAATCTAAAAGATGAAAAAAAAGGAAAAAATAAAGTAACGAGCAGTAAAGGGTTCTGATTGGCAATACGATTTAGAGTCGTTCACACGGAAATGGAAAGTAAAAGCATAATAGAAATAATATAATGCAGGACTTTACTACCGAGCTTCCGTGTACTATCTCCGAGTATATTCGTAAGCTATCTGCAATGTATGAGTCTCTACTCTGTACGGAAAGTGTCCTCTTGTCAGTGGGAAAACTTTTTTTTCCTAAATTTACGTAGCCCACAAACAACATTTAAACTGCTCATCAACGTTATGTGATTCAAGGTATGTGAGAATTATCAATTTCTTTCGCCGACGGCTTTCAACCCAGCAAACCCGAATATTCAAAAGCTTTTCCAAAATATGATCGTAGATTCGTACAGAACAGCTTTTCCAACCTTGAGTCCCTTGTGCTGTTGACCAAGGACACACCCAGGGTTGCTTACTGCAATATCTACTGCCAGTTTGGGGCCAGGGATGGCCAGAAAGGGGGGGGGGATAAGTGGGGGTGACATCTGTCAAACACAATCTCCGAGTCGTTTGATTTTTTTTTTTTTAATATCATCGTAAATCCGTCCCAGTCAAAGGCAAGCCGAGTCGTTTAAATCAGGTTTCAATACCCCGTCAGGGCGGTGACATGATTATTTCTCGAACGACGGGTACCATTGCACCCTTGTTTTAAAACCTGTTCTAGTCGTATATGATTTGTATCTATCTAATCAACTTCAAATAAAACTTACACTTTTACCATTTTTTTTCCGGTTTTGGCCGGATTCCGGGCGAAATACTCGGCCGGGTAGAAAAGAATTATCATATACGGATTCAGCATGTTTTGTTGCCCCTAAACGAAGCGTTTAATCATCTTCAAATAAAACTTTTACCTTTAATAAATTTTCTGGCTTCGGCCGGGTTCCGGACGAACTAATTGTTCGGCTAGAAAATCAGTTTCAGATTTGGATTCAGCATGTCTCCTTTCCCCTATATCGACTATCTTATTTGCTTTTTAAAACATTTGTTTTCGTCCCTTAATTTGAAAGCCCTCCCTCACCCCTAGGTATGGGGCTACAGAGCTCATCTACGAACTTGACCTGTACGTTGACCCAATAGATCCTCATAACAATTTTCAAGAAAATATCTCTACCCTTTCGAGATTTATCGTGCTAACAGACGGACGGACGGACAGAAGGATAACTTTTGCGAAGTCGTAGGCATATTTATTCAAACAATTTTTACAACGGATACGTCAGCTACGATTCTTCATCAGCGATATTTCGGCCCTTCTTGGCAAGGGTCCTCGTCAGGCTGTCAATCCTCTGGTTCAACTTTGGGGAAGGATACAAACCTGTAATCTATATTATAGGTTTGTAATATACTATATAATATTTGTCATAGGTATATGACCATAAGCATAATTCGGAGTTTATAAACTGTTGTTTATAGTTGTTTATAAACTTTACGCAACGGTCAGATTTGATACAAGAGACTATTACTGCGACAAGTAAACCAGAAGTTAATGCTGGATTGTATAAAGACCCTGCCTTGGTTTATCAATGATCAATCAATTTAATACAAATTCTACTTCTGGTTTATTTGTCACAGTAAGAGTACACAGTTAACCACATTTACAATAAGCTTAGCATAAATGATAGTGCTTGGCCTAAACATAGGGGTTTCTTACCTATGAAACCCTCGTACACCAGGTGTCAGTCAGGTATGCATAGTAACTTTGTAGAATCAGTAGGCTATATCGGTCTGCAACATCACCGGGTGCTGGAGCTTTGTTGAGGATATGCACGTGATCCATGTTACTTTATTTTACGTATTTACCTCTTTTTTTAATTGAAAGCCTACTGTTGTAGTCAATAAGGTAAGAAGTGGAACGGTATTAACAAGACCAAAGGTTTCGATGGGATCCCAAATGTTCAAATTTGATCCAGACAATTGGGTCTTGTCTTCGCCAATCCAGTTTTCGCCAGACTCCTTGAACACTTTTACTATTAAAGTTTAGAAAAAGATTAAGGCAAAATAGCTAATCATATGAGAAAACCAAGTTCAGATATGGATTCAGCATGTGTGTTTACCCCTTTAAGTCATATCTATTTTGACGAAGCAGATCGACACTTCCTGCCTTACTTCTGCCAATTTTCCGGTTTCGGCGGAATTCCGGAACTACTTGTCCTGCGAAAAAATAAAGCTCAAAAAACGAATTCAGCATGTCTCCTTAAATCCAACCTCTAATCAACTTGCAATTAAAATTTTACTTTTAACAAATTTTCCGGTTTCAGCCGGATTCCGAGCGATCTATTTGTAGAGGCCATGTGCCTTATTTTTGCATTAATTGCAATCAACTTGCAATTAAAATTTTACTTTTAAGAAATTTTCCGGTTTCAGCCGGATTCCGAGCGATCTTTTGTAGAGGCCATGTGCCTTATTTTTGCATTGTATTATTATTATTATTATTATACGTCCGGTGAGAAAATAGTTGTCATATGCGAATTCAGCATGTCTACTTACCCGCAAATTGAACATCTTATCAAATTTAAATAAAACTTTTACTCTAGACAAATTCTCCGGTTTTGGCCGGATTCCTGCCGAACTAATTGTCCGGCGAGAAAATAATTTTTATATTCGGACTCTGCACGTTTCCTTGCCCCTAAATCAAACCTCCAATCAACTTCATATTACTTTTCACAAATATTCCGGTTTCGCCGGATTCCCGGTGAACTATTTGTCCGGCGAGAAAAAAAAACTTCATATTCGGATTCAGCATGTCTCCTTACCCTTAATTCGACTATTTCATTAGCTTTTAAAAAGTGTTTTGTGTTCCCCTTAATTTCAAACCCCTTCCCCCACCCCTAAATATAGAGCTACATGGCCCATCTTCGAACTTGACCAGTATTTTGACCTAAAGACTCTTCGTGCCAAGTTTGATCAAAATATCTCAACCCCTTCGAGAGTTGTCCTGCTAACAGACAGACGGACAGACAGACAACTTTACGATGTCATAGGTATCCCTCCACTTACGTTTTGGGATCCCACAAAGGAAGCATTCATACGCGAAAGTTGGACCAGTCTCGATTTCAATAAAAGCGACTTTTTACTAGATCTGTTCGATATCCGTAATTGGAGACACCGGGACTCGAAACTCACTCGGTTAGTGCATATGGCAACGTCAAATTACATGTAAAAAAAAAAATCGAGCTTTAAATGTAACAAGACTGGACTACTTGCTGGACATGATTCTGGTCAGTGATACACGGTGAGTGAGGGAATTGAGTGAGTTCCTCAGTTGTTGTCTGACACATGACAACTTGTAAAAAACAACACATTTTAGCTCAACGTCTTATTTTTCAACTTTATCTCTAATTTTTTGCAATTTTTCACAGTTTTTCAAGGAATATTCACAATTTTCGCAAGATTAAATGGAGGTACTGAAATTTTAATATGACCTGTCTAAATTTCTTTGTATGGCACTTGTAGCCTCTGTCTCAAATGCAATACACCTATCGTAATTCCGTCTGTCGGTCTGTCCGGTTTTTTTTGGATCCCAAAACGTAAGTGGAGGGATACCTATGACATCGCAAAAGTTGTCCGTCCGTCCGTCTGTAAGCACGATAACTCTCGAAGGGAATGAGATATTTTGATGAAACTTGGTGTGAGGATTCGTTGGGTGGACCAGTCAATTTCGTAGATGGGCTTTGTAGCCCTACATTTAGGGGTGGGGAGGGGTTTCAAATTAAGGGGCGAACAAAATATTTTGAAACAGCTAATGTGATAGTCGATCACAGTCTAATGTGATAGTCATCGAACCAGTAGTTCGCCCGGAATCCGGCCAAAACCGGAAAGTTTGTTAAAAGCGAAAGTTTCGTTTGAAGTTGATTAGATGACAGATTTAGGGCTAAGAAAAGACGCTGAGTCTGTATATGACACTCATGTTTACCCGGACATATAATTAGTCTGGAATCCGGTTGAAACCGGAAATTGTATTAGTTAAAGTTTTATTTGAATATATTAGATGTTCTTTATAGGGATAAGGAGATACACTGACTTCGTTTCTGGACTGTCCTTTTTTTTGCTGGACAAGTAGTTCACTCGGAATTTGGCCGAAACCGGAAATTTGGCAGATGTAAAGCAGGAAGTTTCGGTCAGTATCGTCAAAATAGAAATGGCTTATAAAGGTATATCTGAACTTAGTTTTCTCAGATGGTTAGCGTGGCGAAGACAAGATCTAGCGAAGACAAGACCCAATTCCCGGGATCAAACATTAGATTTTTGGGATCCCATCGAAACCTTAGGTCTTGTTTCTCAAGAGATATCCTCTCGTTACATGGAATCCTAAAACTTGCAATGGATATTGCAATCTGTAACCCTGGTCTGTCGTGGTTAATCCGCGAAATTCCTCGAAAAAGTTACGAAGCTTTTGGACATTCGGGTCCCTGGTTTGAAAGCCTTCGGTTCTTACACATATCAACACATATATTTGATGTCCTATTTATATTCAGTTGGTAGGCTACGTAGAATTAGAAAAACCATCTTCCCACTAACAAGAGGAAAATTTCCGTAAAGAGTTGAGTCTCTTACATTGCAATTACTTTTGATAGTAGGGCTAATATTCTCTCCAAGAAATACTAGGAGGCGACACGAGAAAGCTTGGCATTAAAATCTACGACCTAACCCTCAACTTAGGTCCGAGTCTCGATACGCGACGGGCGATGCTCTACACGGCAATTGAAGAACGAAAAGTTCGCTTACAGTCCGAATAACGTACAATAAAAGTTGTAGGTGTTTCCTGATTTCCATCTGAGGGACTGGAATTCCACGAAGGCTTTGCAGATATTCTTTAGCACTACCATTGTAGCACACAAAATCATATCATACCACCGACCTAACGGGTTTATGAAACCTGGTTTAAACGACTCGGCTTGCCTTTGACAGGGACGGATTTACGACTGAAGCTGGCCAAAAGTGCCAAAATTAACAATTAAAAAAAAAAAAAAACTCGGATTTTCTTAAAATAAAACGAGCGACCAGGACCTCGATAAGGCCAAAATAAAAGAGTGATAGGACTTAGCAAAAGGCAGGAGAGGGGTCCTTTGGGCCACCCCTTATTCCTACTATGCTTTTACTTTTTATTTCCTTGTGAACTACTCCCAATCGTGTTGCCAGTCGAAAACTTTCGCTGCACATTACTCTATTTTTACCTTTTACTTTTGTGCTCATCCTCTATATTTTCCTTTCGTATTTTATGCAGAATCTAAAAACAAGCTTCTGATATTTCTGACTAAATGTCTACGTAATTATTATAGTGAAAAAGTAACATGAAAAACGACGAAATACAGTTCCGAAACCTACCTAGGATGTTGAAATTTGGATAGGTCTGTTTGCGCGTATCGTGGCAAAAACCTTTCAATTTCCGTAAAAATTAGCAGGTTCAGGTTCAGGTTCTTTTATTTCAAAAATACTTTGCGACAATATATTTTGATCACTGGGGGCCTGCTGGGATACGAGCTCGTTAGCTCGGCCGGCGTTAGCAACAACCTCTTTATCAAGCAACAAAGTTTGTTACAAACTATTTGAACAGCTTTTCTTTTCACCCATCTTCACGTGAACGGGATCTTTTTTTTTAAGTAAACAGAACAGTCGCACCCAAAGAAATTTTTTATCGACCCTAACTAAACGAAAAAAGGTTCGCTCCTTCTGATTATTCCCCTGGGTTCGCGCCCCTTCTTCATAGATGTTACTGATCTAGCAAAGTTGGGCCAACTGTCGGATTTTTGGGCCAAATGACGGGTAGGCGAAATGTCGGAAAAGTTGGGCTAACTGACGGATTCTTAGGCGAAATGACGGGTGGGTGACTGTCATAAAAATTGGGCGAACTGACGGATTTTTAGGCGAAATGACGGATAGGTCAACTGACGGATTTTTGGGCCAACTGACGGGTGGGCGAACTGTCGGAAAAATTGGGCGAACTGACGGATTTTTAGGCGAAATGACGGGTGGGTCAACTGACGGATTTTTGGGCCAAATGACGGGTGGGCGAACTGACGGTGGGTGAACTGACGGGTGGGTCAACTGACGGTGGGCGAACTGACGGGTGGGAGTAGTGACGGGTGGGTGAACTGACGGGTGGGCGTAGTGACGGGTGGGTGTAGTGACGGGTGGGCGTAGTGACGGGTGGGCGTAGTGACGGGTGGGAGTAGTGACGGGTGGGCGTAGTGACGGGTGGGCGTACTGACGTTGGGCGAAATGACGGGTGGGCGAACTGTCGGATTTTGGAAGTGGGCGAACTGACGGATGGGCGAACTGACGGGTGGGGGTAGTGACAGCGACCCCTGAAATCGTCGCAGAAATTTATAGAAACAATAGATGGCAGCACTTTCGGACCCGTGGGAAAAAACCACTTTTTTGTCTCTGTAGATTTTTCTATTTATCACTCAAAGAAGATATGTTGGCTGTGGGCCGGGTAACTATTTAACACTTATAGATTTTAGTCCATCTTCAATGCGGAAGGAGGAGGAAAGTTTGTCAAAATTAAAAGTTTAATTTGGAGTTGATTGGATGTTCGATTTAGGGCAAGAAGACATGCTGAACACTTATGTGAAAACAAGTTTCTACCCGGACATGTAGTTCGTCCGGAATCCGGCCAAAACCGGAAAACTGTTGGAAGTCATACAGTAGAACTCCTTCCCCCTCAATGAATATCTTATTAGCTTATAAAACATACATGTTGTACCGTTAATTCCAAATTCCTCTGCCTCTAAAGACAGGACTAAAGGACCCATCTACGAATTTAACCTGTACTTTACCAGCGAATCGTCATTGAACAACATCCCCGCTTGAATATCTTTGGCTATATCCATCTTTGGCTACATCAACCCGATCGACCTTCGGTTACGCCAGATCTCTCCGACGTCACACAGGACAAACAAATGAATACCGGCCTCCAGGCGCAGAGCTATACTAGTTTGAGAATAAAGGGGCAGGACTGCTATAGCCGAAAACTGGTCGACAAATTTTGTGTCCGGTTTTCACCGGATTCCGGTGAACTACTTGTCCGGCAAGAAAATAACTTTCATATTCGGGTTCAGCATGTCTCCTTACCCCTAAATCAACTACCTCAATAGCTTTTAAAAAATTTGAAACCCCTCCCCCACCCCTAAGTTACGAGCTACAGCGCCCATCTCCGAACTTGACCTCTACTTTGACCCAAAGAGTCACCGTGCCGAATTTGAACAAAATATCCCAACCCCTTCGAGAGTTGTCGTGCTAACAGACGGACGGACGGACAACTTTTGCGATGTCACAGGTATCCCTCCACGTACGTTTTGGGATCCCAACAAAGGGTGTATGCGTCATTTAGCTGGCGTTTGAGGCTTGGAATTTTGGGGGGCTTGAACCATGTTAAAAGCTAGAATTCCAAATAAAATAGAAAAACGAGATTCTCGGTTTTTGGGATCCCAAAACGTAAGTGGAGGGATACCTATGAGATCGCAAAAGTTGTCCGTCTGTCCGTCCGTCCGTCCGTATGTCCGTCCGTCTGTAAGCACGATAACTCTCGAAGGGAATGAGATATTTTTATGAAACTTGGTGAGAAGGTTCGTTGGGTCGTCGGACCAGTCAAGTTCGTAGATGGGCTTTGTAGCTCTACATTTAGGGGTGGAGGAGGGGATTGAAATTAAAGGACAAACAAAATATTTTGGAACAGCTAATGTGATAGTCGATTCTGGGGTAAGAAGACATGCTGAACACGATGGTGAAAACCATTTTGTCATCGGACAAGTAGTTCGCCCGGAATCCGGCCAAAACCGGAATGTTTGTTGAAAATAAAAGTTTTATTTAAAGTTGATTAGATGTTCGATTTAGGGGTAGGAAGACATGCTGAAGACGATGGTGAAAATTATTTTCTCGACCGACAAGTATTTCGCCCGGAATCCGGCCCAAACCGGAAAGTTTGTTGAAAGTAAAATTTTTCTTTGAAATTGATTAGATGTTCGATTTAGGGGTAGCAAGACATGCTGAAGACGATGGTGAAAACTATTTTCTCGATGGACAAGTATTTCGCCCGAAATCCGGCCCAAACCGGAAAGTTTGTTGAAAGTAAAAGTTTTATTTGAAGTTGATTAAATGTTCGATTTAGAGGTAGGGAGACATGCTGAAGACGATGGTGAAAACTATTTTCTCGACGGACAAGTATTTCGACCGGAATCCGGCCCAAACCGGAAAGTTTGTCAAAATTAAAAGTTTAATTTGGAGTTGATTGGATGTTCGATTTAGGGCAAGAAGACATGCTGAACACTTATGTGAAAACAAGTTTCTACCCGGACATGTAGTTCGTCCGGAATCCGGCCAAAACCGGAAAACTGTTGGAAGTCAAAGTTTTATTTCTAGTTGATTAGATAAGCGATTTAGGGGTAAGAAGAGATGCTGAGTCCCTGTGTGACAATCGTATTTTACCCGGACATATAGTTCGACCGGAATCCGGCTGGAATCGGAAAATTTGTTATAAGCTAAATTTCTATTTGAAGTTGATTAGATGTTCATTACTGGGGAAAGAAGATACCCTGATTTCGTCTTTGAGCTTTCTTTTTTCGCCGGACAAGTAGTTCTGGAGTTCGGCCGGAACCGGGAAATTGGCAGAAGTGGCAGGAAGTTTTCGTCAAAACAGATATGACTTATAGGGGTAAACACACATGCTGAATCCAAATCTGAACTTGGTTTTCTCAGGTGATTAGCTATTTGGCCTTAATCTGTTTCTGAATTTTAATTGTAAAATGTTCAAGGAGTCTGGCGAAGACTGGATCTGGCTAAGACAAGACCCAGTTGTCTGGATCAGATATTGAATTTTTGGGATCCCATCGAAACCTTTGGTCTTGTTTCTCTTGATCAGCTAGTTACCCCTCGAAGATGATGTGCGAGGGATAAATACAATTTCGGATATTTCTTGTTAGCAGTGGCCAGTTATGTGGAAGGTTTTATTCAAAGTGGTGGAACATATTATTTTTGGAGTGGGCTGTTTTCTGGGTGAAAGCTTTGCGCTTTCCTGGACGGATGGTAAATTGTAAATATGCACAGAATTCAGAATTGTAAATAATCACAGATTTGTACATATACACTTTGAACACGCACATTTCACCTTTCGTTATTATTTTACTTCTATCTGCATGTTTCTTCTGTTTTTTGGGATCCCAAAACGTAAGTGGAGGGATACCTATGACATCGCAAAAGTTGTCCGTCTGTCCGTCCGTCCGCCTGTCTGTCAGCACGATAACTCTCGTAGGGAATGAGATATTTTGATCAAACATGTGAGGATACTTTCGTCAAGGGTAAGGTAAAGTTCGTACATGGGCTCTGTAGCCCTACATTTAGGGGTGGGGGAGGGGGTTCGAATTAAGGGGCAAACAAAATATTTTTAAACAGCTAATATGATAGTCGAATATGGGGTAAGAAGACATGTGAACAGGATGGTGAAAACCATTTTCTTGCCGGCTAAGTAGTTCGTCCGGAATCCGGCCCAACCGTAAAATTTGTTAAAAGTAAAAGTTTTATTTGAAGTGGATTAGATGACAGAATTAAGGCTAAGAAAAGACGCTGAGTCTGTATCTGACATTCATTTCTTACCCGGACGTATAATTCGTCCGGTATCGGTTGAAACCGGAAATTTTGTTAAAGTTCTATTTGAAGTTATTAGATGTTCTTTATAGGGATAAGACATACGCTGAATTCGTTTCTGAATTGTTCTTTTTTGCTGAACAAGTAGTTTGCTCAGAATCCGGTCGAAACCGGAAATTTGGCAGAAGTAAAGCAGGAAGTTTCCGTCAGTATCGTCAAAATAGATACGGCTTATAGAAGTATATCTGAACTTGGTTTTCTCGGATGATTAGCGTGGCGAAGACTGGATCTGGCGAAGGCAAGACCCGATTGTCTGGATCAAATATTAAATTTTTGGGATCTATCAGAACCATATGTCTTGTTAGTTTACATGTCGTCGTCTTGTTGGTTGGTTCCGCATCGTTTTCCTGGTGTTATTGTGGTGGATTTTATGATTTAATTTATTTATTTTTTTCGCTGAGGATGGTTTGCCGGATGTGCAACCTAAATATCCGAAATTGTATTTATCCCTCGCACATCATCTTGGAGCTGATCAAGAAAAAAACCCGAAACTCTCGTTTTTAGTGGAGTGTTCCTTGGAACAATCCACTATTGTGAGCGCTGTAGCAGCTTTGGGTTTTCGGTTTTCACCGTATTTTTTGGAGCTCATAACTCGTGAACCAGTGCAAGTATCAAGTTCAAACTTGTTATACTAGTGGGTATTGAGGTCTAGTTGTGCCCTTTGGGAGTCCCACCCCCCACTCCCACCCGTTTCAGGGGCAAATGTTCCAGTGAATAATGTTCATAACTTTACCAGAACTGGACACAGGACGATGAAATTCGTTGTACATTTAGATCTTAGGGCTGGGAAATGGCTCTGAAAGTTGCACATCCTCTACCCACCACGTTCATGGGCAACTGGGCCCAGATTGCCCAGGAATAAAGTTCGTTACCCGTGACAGGAATCCATACGTATCAAGTTGAAACTAGGTAGGATCGTGAGCATTGGGGTCTCTTTTTACTTTGTGCGAACCCCAACCCCCACCCCCACTTGGTTTAGGGGCAATTGGGCCCAGATGGCCCACTTTTTAATGTTTTTAACTTGACATTAACTGGAAATAAGGCAATGAAACTCCTTTGTGCTATTGGATCATAGGGGTTGGAGAGGGTTGAACCACCCCCACCCTCCCCGTTCATGGGCAAGTGGGCCCAAACTGCCCATGAAAAAAGTGTTTGACCCGTCACTGAATCAAACTCTAAGCTGGTATACTTGAGGAAAAAGAGGTGTAAATACGCCTTTGATGGGTCACGACCCCCCCCCCCCCCCCCCCCGCTGCCATTCATGGGCAGCTGGGCACAGATTTCCCTTGAGTTAAGTTCGTCTTTGACAGGTCTCAAGTCCAACTCTTGCATATTTGGGGAGAAATATCTATGGATGAGGATTTGGTGTAACAGCAACAAATAAGACGACGCGACGTACTTTAATCTTTAATTACCAGTTGGAAACTAAAAATTTGTTGCCATATGATCGATGATATGCCGTTCTTAATGAATTGTGGCAAAGGGGGCATTGGGCTGCTACGATTTGGTTTATTGCACTTGTTATTACCTTGCTAATGAAACAGGTTCAAAGGGTGGGACTGGCTGACAGACCATTCTCAGTATTCGAAGTCAAGCTATTCGTGCAAGATCTTCAAAATTTCTATGGATTTACTGGCGGTTTGTTTACTTTTAAAGCTTTTAAAGTGGGGTGATTACAAATTAGGTTATTTCAATACTTGTTTGGTTATTGGGGATGAGAAATGTCATAGTTCTAAAGCTTTTTGTATATAAAATGATAAACATTTTACTTTTACACTCCACGTCTGAGCGCTTGCGCACTTGTTCTATTTTATTTGAAATGAAAGGTGAGCTTGGCTTCAAACCTTATATAAGCTAGAATTTGCATGGGAAGTAGTTAAATGTTGCCAGAAAAAAAGGCGGATTCCCGCCCCGGCCCTCAGGAAGCTCGCCAACTCTCTAATACTTATAAATCAACTATTCTACATGACCCTGTACATCCATTCTTCATCCGCCCCTCATTCATTTACTCCAAAAAGATCTAACCTAAGTTGACTCAAAGTTTCGCATTCACAAAAAGTTGCTTCTGCATCCTCAAACGGTAAATTAAGAAGTTGTAGCATTGCAACAGTTTTCGATTATTTAATTTACAGTTCAATGTGTCCGGACAGAAAAACAACAACAACAGAACCGAACATTCAAAAAATACAAATGGACGAAATTTCACCCCGTGTGTCAAAAGAAGCCTGAAATACTTGGCTCTCTATAGACTTTTGAAGTTCTTAACTTATCATTCCAATTTGCTTGTTTTGACAACGGTCAAACAACTTGTTTGGACAACCACGAAATTTTGTACCTGAATTATACAATAAATCAAATCAAATCAAAACAAAAGAAGACAGTTCAAAACTTAGAGAAGGGTTCAAAGAAAAGAACCATACCTCTACTGTACTCACCCTAGCTTTGGAGCATCAATCCCCTGAAAGTCTTCCCAATCCTCATGTTGCAGGTAGGAGGGCAAATAAGAGGGGCGAGGAGGAAGGGGGCGACGAGGCTGTTCAAAAGACGGGTAAGGCCGATGTGGGTCGATATTCCTCGGTTCGTCTGATTCCAAGTCATCGTCCAGCAGGTTAAGCTTCGGTTTGGTTGAGCCCCGGATCATACCCCTACCCCTTCTTGCTCCAGAGCGAGGACGCGTGGCACCACGTCCACGTATGGGGGGAAGAGGGTCGGGATCAACTGGCGCCTGGTCGACATCGACTATAAAACAAAATATAGTAGGATAAACAGAGGTGACACGACCACTGAAATGTGAACGGCAATCAGCTTAGAACAACAGATATTTATCTCCTTTCTACTGACTCTTCATTTGCCATGAGCAGAGCCATCATTAGTTGCGTTTTTTACAGATACCATACGACAGTAGCTGGATCTCCATTTTGTCATTTTTGCTGTTACCATGATATATGATACCAACCAAGGTTGATTTGCTGAAATGACTGGTGCCAAATTAGCGCTATTATAAGTTATCACAAAAGAAATACTTACATCCACTCACGACATAAGTAAAGAACTTCTTTCGCACCACAAAACCCAGTCTCCTGTCTTGGCGATGGTAAAAGTGAGATGATGTGTCACTTTACTACCGCCCAAAATGACCCCCCCCCCCCCCCCATTTATTGCACATTTATTTGTGTCAAGGGAATTCTCATCCTCTGTCATGCATATTTCATGCCCTCTCCGGAAATTCGACCTGATATTTTCGGAGCAACTGATCTGAAGTTAATTTCTACCAAAGGTTAGAAAAGCGAGATGTGACCGACTAGAGGGAACGGACGAATGAGGAAATGCTAGGACAACACACAATGATGAGGTTGGATCCAATATGTTTGTGTCTGCCCCAAAACTGCCTTTTTTCGTATTCGAACGAAAGTGACAAGGCAAGTATGTCCAACTGTCGGTCCGTCCTTTCCTTCGCATACCACTGATCACGGCAGCTTCCTAACACATGGATATATTTTGATGAGGGCTGGTGTATGTATTCTTTCAGTAGGAAGGGTTTGAACCGTTCTAATTAGTTTTCTCCGGTTCAAACCCTGAGATAATTTTCAGTGCAGAGTACTGTGTCGTTGGTTGACCCAAGGCTGGGTCACAGGAAGAAGGTGAGAATTTGCCAATTCGAGGGTTTGTTTGACGAATTAAGGTTTGAAGCCAAGCTGACTATTCATTACGAAAGAAATAGAAAACCGTGTATAATCACAGATTTGTACATATACACTTTTAACACGCACATTTTATTATTCGTTATATTATTGGCATTTGTATGTCGTTCAATCCGCATCGTTCTTCTGAGCCTCGTTTTTGTTGCATGCTGCAGGTCCACTTCTCGGCCGATTCCGGACTGATTCTTTCTACATCCGTTTTTGCACTTCAGCGCTTCCGAGCAAAGACAGTAAAAGTGGGAAAGACCGGAAACTCCCGTAAGCCCCATGAGTCACAACAACCAGCGCCGTTTAGCGGATGTTCTTTCGTTAAAAAATCGCTCTTTTGACAATTTCTTCCATCGCTTTCCACAGAATCATCATCAAAGCACGTTTTGTTTATGATGAGCATTCTCTCTCCATTCAGATTTCCTCTTTAATTGGAATAAAAAACAAATAGGAAAAGAATAAATCGCTTTTTTATGGAAAAAAATGTTGAATTCACGATTTCGAAGCAGTTAATGTTGACAGACATTGCCTACTCACGCCCTCTTGCCTTGATTATATTAATCAACTACCGCTGGAAATTGGACAAAGTCCAAACGCTAGGCGGCGTCCCAATCGATTTTCAGAGACACGATTTTAGCGAAGTCACCGGTCTTTCCCACTATTATTGTCTTTGCTTCCGAGGAAGACGGCAGCGCTTCTCGAAAATCACGGACTTGCTCCCCGACCCAGTCCGTGCTTCCCTGCAAGATGCTGCAGCGCTGCCGCTTCAACCAAGAAGAAAGTGAATCCAAAAACGCATATTATGCAAAAGCGAAGAAGTGCTGCAGCAGCGATGCGGCAGCGCTATCGCACCAAAAACGAGGCTCTGCTCTTAAGTTACATGTCGTATGGTTTGTTGGTTCCGCATCGTTTTTCTGTTGGCATTATGCTGGATCTTATGATTTATTATTTATTTATTTTCGCTGACGACGGTTTGCAGGGAGTGCAACCGAAGTATCCGATATTATATTTATCTCTCGCATCATCTTAGAGGGATAACTAGCTGATCAAGAAAAAAAAAACGAAAATCACGGTTTTCTATTTCTTTCGAGGGTTTGCTGTAATCATTTGCATGCGAAACCCTTGAGATAAGAACGAGCATGTGCCCTTGGAAATCAGAAGAATCTATCGTTTGGTAGTAGTATTTTCTTTGTGCACTTGTCTGTGAGTTTGTGCACTTTAAGGGCGACAGAAATTCATCTGTAATCAAAACCCTTTTAACAAAATTATGAACGGCTCACTGAGATCATGAACTGTATATTTTACTCAAAATTATTGTTTGTACTTTATGGGATTCACTTGTAAGCAAAACCCTTAAGGCAAAACGATTGTGAGCCGTTGGGGATCATGAATATATCGTTTGGTAAAACTCTTTTTGTTGTTGTTTTTGGGATCCCAAAACGTAAGTGGAGGGATACCTATGACATCGCAAAAGTTGTCCGTCTGTCCGTCCGTCCGTCATTTCGTCCGTCTGTAAGCACGATAACTCTCGAAGGGAATGAGATATTTTGATGAAACTTGGTATGACGATTCGTTGGGTCGTCGGACCAGTAAAGTTCGTAGATGGGCTTTATATTTAGGGGTGGGGGAGGGGGTTCAAATTAAGGGGCAAACAAAATATTTTGAAACAGCTAATGTGATAGTCGATTACGAGGTAAGAAGACATGCTGAACACGATGGTGAAAACTATTTTGTGATGGGACCAGTAGTTCGCCCGGAATCCGGCCAAAACCGGAAAGTTTGTTGAAAGTAAAAGTTTTATTTGAAGTTGATTAGATGTTCAACTTAGGGGTAGGAAGACATGTTGAAGACGATGGTGAAAACTATTTTCTCGATGGACAAGTATTTCGCCCGGAATCCGGCCCAAACCGGAAAGTTTGTAGAAATTAAAAGTTTTATTTGAAGCTGATTAGATGTTCGATTAGAGGTAGGAAGACATGCTGAAGACGATGGTGAAAACTATTTTCTCGACGGACAAGTATTTCGACCGGAATACTTCCCAGTACCACAGGGAAATGGAGAGATCGCATCCTACCCGACGAAAACAAATGTTTGGTGGACGATCTTTTCTGTGTATGGCTTAATGGCTTTCCAGATACAGTCCAATAAAGACAGAGCAGAATCCAGCAGAGAGCTAAGATCGTTAGTTGGTTATTTCATGGAAGTCAGTAGCGTTTGCATGTATAAGAACATGTGCGTGGCTTTGGTCCGTCTGTCCGTCCAGCCGTCGACTAGAGAAGATGTGCCAAATCTGTATCTGAACCTTTTGACTGACAATTAGTCCGCCCGGAATCAGACCAAAACCGGAAATTCCGTAAAAGCCGACGGTTTGTGAGAATTCGATATAGAGATAAGAAAACATAGTCTACGGAATTTTAGGAGTGAAATAGCAATCTTACGGCGTCCGGCCAAGAAAGGAATCTTTGTTTTTTTTTTACAATTTTGCTTCCCTACTTATATCTACTCGGGTCCTTCCTTGATAAACATCTCACCTATCTCATGATAAAACGCGGCAGCCGAACTCGTCTTCGTCTTGAAATACTTCGTATACTTCTTCAGGTCACTCTCAAGAGTTTCACTCCTTTTCGCGGCTGCTTGCAAGTCCACCTCAGCCAGCGTAGCTCTCGTGTTCATCAAGTCAAGCTGCCTCTTCAGCTCTTGCTTCTCTGCGAAATGAGCCTTTTGCAAAGACTGCCATTTCTGCTTGAACCTCTCGTTCTGAGCATCCCATTTAGCTCTGGCTTCATTCAAATCCGCCCGTAGCTTTGCTATCTCTTCCTCGCAAGCTAACTTTACACTCATGTAGGAGTCATGGTTTTCTGATAGAATTTCTCTCTTCTCATCCTCTAGATCTTGGCATCTTCTCTCCACAGTTTGTAGCTTCATCATAACCTCATCCTTTTCATTATTTAACTTTTCCCACTGGTTTTTCATCGCTAGGTTATGCGCATTAACCAGCTTTTCCTCTTTCTCACAAAACGATTTCTGACCTAGCTCTAAGGCATCATTATTTGCAGCCATAATCCTCTCCCTCTCTTCTTTCGCTTTTTTTAAATCTATGGTCAGCTTCAAGTTCTCACTTTGAAGAAAGGAGATACCCGACAAGGCACTAGAAGTCTCTGTATGAGCACTGCGTAAGTTCTTCATTTCTTCCTGAAGTCGTAGCACTTGTTCACGAAGTAAACGTTCCTGGCGATGACTCCATTCGAGGTCAAAAAGGAGTTTCTGTTTCTCTGACTCGACAGAAATACTGTGTTTCTTATGGTCTTCAAGCAATAGTAGAAACTGTTTCAAATCTTGGTCTTCTTGCTCCATTTTCTCAAATGAAAACTGAAAGTGAATTAAATTAATTCTAGTGGTTGGAAGCACAATTCGAAAATTCTGAGCACCCAGTCAAAAGGTGAAAAAAATTAAAAATCACAACCTATGAAGAATTCTAATAAAGATGACTGATTCATGATATATTACATGCTGGGTTACTTTGTTGGTCCGTTGTAGCAACTGATGTAAAATTTCAACATCCTAGATTTATATAAGAAATTCGATCAAATATTCACCGAAAAATTATGAACAAAAAAAAATAATAAGATGATGAGCTTGAGAACATTGTTTCTACAAATTTTCATCTGTGTCAGACGGCAATTCAGGAACTGAATTGTAATTCTCCTTCGTATTATTCGTGTAAATGCTGATTAAGATTTAACTTTTCACGGCCCTCCTTCTCCTTCGTATCAGTTCATTTTTTACTGGAGAAATCTTGTGTCACTATGTTGAAAATGACTGGTAGGTTTCGAAAATAAATAACAAATACAGATGATGTATATTCTTACTCCCAAACCAAATCTCCAATCAACTTCAGAATAAATTTTTTTCGAACTAATTTCTCTTTTTTGAAGGATTCCAGGCGAATTACTTGTCCGTTGAGAAGTTAAATTTCATATATGGATTCAGTACTTATTTTTGCTTCAGTAGCTGCTCCAGCATAACTTCAAACACATTTTCAGTTCTGGCTGGATTCTGGGTGAATTACTTGTTCGGCAAGAAAATTAGGTTCAAAAACAGATCCCACATAATTTCTATACCACAATATCCAACCTCCAATCGACCGCATTCCGGAAACAAACCTGCAATACATAATTTAGTACAGGTTTGTTTCCTTCCCCGACGTTGACCCAGAAGATTGACAGCCTGACGAGGACCCTTGCCAAGAAGGGTCGAAATATCGCTGATGAAGAATCGTAGCTGACGTATCCGTTATTTGCATTATTTGATATATGTTTCAAAGTCAGTTTTGGGCTCAAAGAATATTCAAAAAATAGATATCGTTTCCTGTTAACGAGACCAAACCAAAAGTCGCAGACCCCTCAAAACTAAAAAAAGAAAACTTAATTTCAAAAAGTTAGCTCTCATAGCTCTTATTTTGAAATTTATGCTAAATAGTGAACAAATAGCCTATTTTCTATAAGTCAAAATAAAAAATAATTTTCTTGCAGAGCCCAATCTCCTCTCTCGACTGATATGAGATCGTGTTGAACTTCGTCAACCCTAGCTCTTGAAAAAAAAAATCGAATCATTGCATGAGAGTAGGGGAGAGTTGGGTAGCGCCACCAAGCATCTCAATCTCCCAACTCTAAGCCTTTTCACTAGTTTTCAAGTGTCCCCCTCCACCCCTACCCCCCACAAGTATCGGATTTGGTCCGAACTTGACATGGAACCTCTGAGACAATAGCTCTATCCACTTTCCAAATTTCATTCAAATCCGATCCCCCGTTCAAAAGTTTCCAGATTCCCCATCCCTCCACTGCCCCCACGATGGCCGGATCAGGGACACAACTATTATCAAGTCAGTCTGTTCGGGTCCCTGACACGCCTGCCAAGTTTAATCCTCCTAGCACATCAAGAAGTACCGAACTTCCGGGTTCACCAGAAATCCGGACCCCCCCCCCAAGTCCCCCACAGTGGACATGTCCTTGTTCTTCCCACCAATCTTCATCCCGATCCCTTACCTCTAAGCGTTTACAATTTCAGGTTCCCCCCTCAACTCTCCCCAAAGCCACCAGATCCGGTTCGATTTTGAAGTGGGACGTCTGTGACACCAGGACTTTCTAAATCAAGTTTCATAAAGATCCGATCACCCGTTCGTAAGTTAAATATACCTCAATTTTCCAGATTCCCCCTCCCTCACCCCCCGCCCCCTCACCCCAGATGGTTGGATCAGGGAAATGACTATTTCCAATTTAATCTAGTCAGGTCCCTGATACGCCTACCAAGTTTCAACGTCCTAGCTTACGGGGAAGTGCCCTGACTAGCGAAACCGGACTGAAAGACGACGGACGGACAGAAATTGCGATTGCTATTTGGCCCTTGGTCGACTTACTTTGAGGGTCAACCTATGTTTTTAGCAGCAAGTTCTGAGTGAGCAATTATCTTTTTTAAACTCGTTTTCTCCTT
Source organism: Branchinecta lynchi (assembly GCA_023053575.1). Classification (NCBI taxonomy): domain Eukaryota; kingdom Metazoa; phylum Arthropoda; class Branchiopoda; order Anostraca; family Branchinectidae; genus Branchinecta; species Branchinecta lynchi. The sequence goes on along the minus strand of JAKZAP010000013.1, from coordinate 18,113,399 downwards.
TCTATAGTAGATGTCTCTTATCTGATGCGAGCAGAGATGAATAAAAACGTGTTTTAGCCTGTATCTCGGTAACGCCCCAACGACGGAAATGCACTACGATATTCGTTTTCAGCGAGGTTGATTATTCCAGGATACGTCCTCAGCATTTTTATACCTTCTGTCATGGGTGGGTGCACGATACAGAATCTGGTGCCCTGACTATTAGATACTGACAAGGGCGTCACTATGAGGGGGGGGGGGGGTGAGGGGTTCATGTGGTTCTATTTAAACGTAAGAAATCAAATTATGTAAACTTTCTCGGGCGCACCCGGGAAGTTCAAGTCTCGTCAGCACAAGGGGTTATTTTTTGTACAGTCCAGTTCGGCAAAACACAGAAAAAATCAAATGCTATATGGTTTTTTCGGGCGTCGGTGCTCTCGTCGGCACATCGGGTCATTTTTACACATAAGAAATCAAATTCTGTAAAGGTTTATCGGGCGCATCCCGAAACTTTTAAGTTTCGTCGGCACATCGGCTTCAGTTTACATGTAACAAATAAAGATCTTGACAGTCCTGTCAGACTCAACACCTGCTAAACACAGAAGAAATCGGATTCTGAATGCTTGTGTTGGGCGTCGGTAGTCTTTCGGCTTCGGCACATCGGGTTCTTTTTATACGCAAGAAATCAAATTCTGCAAACATTTGTCAGGCATAAAATTTTACGGAAAAATAGAGATTTGAAAATTTCACATGCGGTGCTTAGTTCAACTTGTTCTGGGTATAACTGCAGGAGGCTTCGCGTTTTAGCTTAAGTTGAAACAAAAAGGCGAATGTGTGAATTTAAATTTATGATTAAATTAAAGGAACAATTTAAACTGATGCATTAAAATCTTTACACAAAATTCCGCCTGCTGCGCCTCTTTATAGTATTCTCTATCTGGAAGATAGGTGTTTCATTCAGTTGGCGGTATTGTATGGTATACTTGTATGGTAGGTAGGCAGCAAAATGTTTCTGAGAGAAAGGCAGTTACAATTAATCGCCTACGGCGCTTACTTTAACTTGTTCTGGGTACAGTCGTTAGAAGATTCGCTTTTTAGCGAAGACTGAAGTGAAAAGCCGAATAAGTGAACTTTAATAGACGAAATAAAATTAAAGGAATAACCTAAACTGATTACAATTAGTTTAACACGAAATTCTCCCTGCTGCGCATTTTGTAGTATTCTCTATTTGGAAGATACTTTAACTTATTCCAGGTACAGTCGTTGGAAGCTTTCCTTTTTAGCGAAAGTTGAAATGAAAAGTCGAATACCAAATTACATTAAAGGAATAAACTCAACTAACGCATTACCATTAGTTTTACACCAGTTAAAAAAAAATTGTTGGTCGGCAGAAACCGAACGCCCCCCCCCCCCAAAGGTAAAAGGCTAGTGATGCCCCTGGATACTGAGTGGATGGAAAAGCCTAAGAAGGGTGACTAGTGAGTGGATACCCAATAATCAAGCTGTAAACTTAACCTCAGCCTCTTATCTGAGGACTGTGACATTGTAGTGAGATCATGAAATAAATAAGGAAATTCAACTACCGTAAATTAATATTGCAGGATATGTATTTGTATCCATTCATATAGAGCCGATCCACCAGCCAGGCGCCTGAAACATTTACATCTATAAGCCATCTTAGGGACAATTCGCTAGTAGACGGAAAATATAGACCTCTTGAAAACTTCTTGTGTGACGTCACAACACGCCTTGGTTAATTGGCTGAGGTTTAGTTGACACCACAATCAAATGGATACACAGAAACCATTAGTACGCTAATACTGATGATGATGGTAAATATTGTGGCTGAATCACAACAACCTGGTCACAGCAACCTGGATCACAACATCACAACCTTGACCTTGTGACAGGAGGTCAACCAGATGGAAAACAATTATTACACTACAATCTATGATTTAAGGTAGAAAATTTTTTGTCAAATAAGTAAAAGAAAACAGTAATTCAATCACCTTTCCAGAGACACAGGAATCTGTCTTGTAACAAACAATTAGTTATCTTTGGTCTGGCGAAGCACGCATTTACGGGATTTTAAATTACACGGGGCAATGTTTTCCAGCTGAAACCAGCAGATGGCATGAGTTGATAGGATGGCTGCATTGACGCCATCTAACTTACGTACCTTAGAACTAAAGAAATTTCGAAAATGGGATCCTGGATCTGCCTTGGACTGTAATGATTCACTTGATCGCATCTAAATAACGATCTTACCTTTCTATATTTTAAATGTCTAGATTGGACACTGACCTGCAGCTTTTCTACAGAAACCAGCTGCAACTGCTTTCTATCGGCAATTCGCGAGTTAGAGCTTTCAATGTTAACTCTATGCTTCGCCACCGAATCGAAACGGCTCTAACGCAAACAAGAAAAGAAGAAATTCACCTTTATTATTTTTGTTTTTAAAGTTCATTAAAAAATTCAGAAAATTCATGCTTATAATTAATAACTGATATCCTTGAGACTGTTACTGCAGCAGTTGAATGATCCTGTCTAAGTTGCTGGTTCTCAGGCAAAATGTCAGAAGGAACTGAAGATAACCGTCCAGGCAATGAACAGGACAATTCTTCTGAAGTAGATACAGAAGGTAGGCCTTTTGTCTTTTGAAAGTCTTATGCAATATGCTATATAACTCATGGATATAAAGGGCTGCAGAGTTGTATGTTAATTAATTTAAGACAGTCATTTAATGATGTTCTCACTCAGCTTGAACTCTGAAGGTCACACCAAAAAAAGACAATAAATGGGGTAATGGATGAAGATACACTCAGGTACACCATAAGAAACAGACCCTAGCTAGACATGTTCATGATATGTAACTTTATGTAAGCAGTCACCAGTTGGGCACCAGACTTTTTGGAGAATTCCCCTCCACAGGGGAATCCCCTCCACAGGGGAATCCCCTGCACAGGTAAGGTAAGGTACAATTTTAATGGCAAAAATAAATAAACCTGGTGTTTCTTAAAAGCATCGGACATGCTAGTGGCATAAAAAACGACGCTTTACTAATTCTGATGGGATTTTAAAAATTATTAATACAATTTTATCCTAATCTATTGTAAAAAAAAAAAAAACGAACAACTATCACACATCAACACTAAAATTTAAGGACAACACGAGAATTTACAACAACAGACATATGACTAAAAAAAAAAATTAAAAATAAAAAAGGTTTGAGACATGGGTCTGATCTTCCTCCGAGCACAAACAAAAATGAATCGATTAAATCAGATAGAAGAAATATAATTGCTAGATAACATAAATCTTTTTAGAGCTCTTCTAAATACTTTCCTATCTTCGGACACCCTGACAGTTTCAGGCAATGAATTCCATACTTTTACACCTGTATGACAAATAGAAAAGCTAGACCTTGTAGAAGGATAAAAAATGGTAGAAAGATTGGACCGCCATCTTGTGTTATAGTCATGAAATTGACTGTTCAGGCAAAAAAGATTTTTAAAATCAGCAGGTAGTGAATCTTCTAGAAGATGACGGTAAACAAGTGTTGCAATATTCCAGTCTTTAATCTGACAGACATTTAAAATAAAAAGACCAGGCAGAATATGAGAAACTGATGAAGAAAATGGAAGACGATAAATTGCTCTAATTGATTTGTTTTGTAGGATTTGAATCCGATTAATATGTTTTGAAAAAGTAGAAGCCCAAGCTGAAGTAGAATATGAAAGATAAGAATGGACCAGGGAGAAATAAATCAATTGAAGTATGAATTGTGGAAGACAATGTTTGAGGCAGGAGAGCACACCAACATTTCGGCTCAACTTAAGAGCCAAAGCATCGGTGTGCTGCTTGAAAGAAAGATTTTCATCAAGGATAAGGCCAAGATATTTAAAATTAAAAGATCTTAGAAGTTCAGTGCCAGAAAGAAAAAGTTTACCAGAAACTGAAACTGAACCAGACCGGAAGAAAAGCATGTAACGGCATTTTTCCGCTTTTACAGCTAGTAAATTAGATGTAAACCAGTCAGAAGCAATCGAAAGAGCTGAATTAAGAACACTAAACAGCTGAATCAAATCTGAACGCGAACCAAAAATCACAGTGTCATCCGCAAACATGATAACTTTGAAAAAAGGCATACATTCTGGAAGGTCATTAATGTAAAGTAGGAACAAAGTGGGTCCAAGGACAGACCCCTGTGGTACTCCAAATTCTATAGGAAATTCATCTGAAAATTCGCCAACTCGCCTACAAGAGAGACTTCTCTTGGATAGGTAAGAAGCAAAAAAATCAAGTGTCTTTTCTTCAATGCCATACTGTTTCAGTTTATCAAGCAAAATCCCATGGTCAATTGAGTCAAATGCTTTACAAATATCAACAAAACCTGCACAAGCGTGATGACTAGTGTCAAGAGCATCATTGATCGACAAAAGAACATTATGGATAGCAAGCTCAGTTGACCGATCTTTTTGAAATCCAAACTGATTTTCATTGATTATTGTTTTCCCAACTGCTCACACTTTTCCCCCAACACTATCTCCTCCACAGGGGATTCTTTTTCACCTGTGCAGGGGATTCACCTGTGCAGGGGGTTCCCCTGTGGGGGGGGAATTCTCCAAAAAGTCTGGTGCCCAACTGGTCACTTTAATGTGAACAGTGCAGTTTTAGGCTAAGTAAGTGGTAGAATGAAGATCCAGAATACCTATTCAGATGTTTTCTGATACCCTTAATTATCTATTTTGGCTAACAGGTAGTGAGCGTTAGACATAGCAAGTGCACGAAAATAGTAAAGCCCAGTTCCAACAAACATTCTCATAAGCATATCTCTCTAGGCTACTGTGCACCACCAGAAAACCACAAACCCCTGATTTTTGGATAACCTATGCCAAATTTTAGGTATATCTAGCATTTGTCATAGCCTATGCCTTATGCTGGATAGCTGTTGGTACACTTAACCCTGACCTAACCTACTATAGTTGAATTCTGATTGGTTGATTTCTGAGCTTCACTCAAATCCTCAAAATTTTACTGGGTTCCAGTATCCAGCTTTAGCCATAGGCATAACATCCAAAATCAGAGATTTGTGGTTGACTGCACCCATTATGATATTTAGCCATTTTTGTGGTTGGTTTGTCATACTGTTACTTTGCTAAAATGACAATTGCCAAAGTTACACTCATAGAAGTCATCCCAAAAGAAATTATTACATCCACTCCCATCACTAGTGCCAATCTTCCTTCCGATCAATTTGACAATAAGCCAGGTTCTTGTGTTGGTGATAATGAAAAGTGAAAAGTGATAATTAAAAGAATGGAAATTTCATAAAGAATTACCTCTGCACCTGAGTGACTAAGCTGGAATTCTTAAATGTGATCGCTTAGATTGAGGAAAAATTAGTTAAGTAAGTCAAAACCCACAGATGCCCTTTATAAAGCAAGTTTTAAAATAAGAAAAGGCAAATAATGTTAGTAGACTGGACTGTTGAAAATATTAAGGGTTTGCGTCTTGCCTGTTAGGATTGCACAGGAATATAATTTTATCCCATGTCCGTGGCCATGAGGCTACATGATTCAAGATTGCCAAACACTACTTTACAATTGAGGTATGTTTTATGAATGTTTGTTGACTTTCAGCAGTGCAATTTTCATGCACTTGCTGGGAAAAAAGTTAACTACCATTCAGCAAAAGTAGCCAATTAAAGGCCCCTGAGAACACCTGAATAGGTATTTTAGATCTTTATTCTACCATCCAGTCCAAAATAGCAATGTTCAAATAAACATATGTCTGCTCTACTTTCAGCATTAGCCCTGATTCAGCAGTAGCCTAGTTTACTGTCTTGTTTTGGGGTAATCCTATGGCAGTCAAAGGACAGGTCTTCCCAAAGGTTATTGCATGACCATCCATTTATCTGCTGGTGTTCTCAAAGGCCAAGAAAACTCATGAAATGAATAGGCTTTGTTCTTGCATTTTTTCTACCATTACACCAGGCCATGCTTGGGCAGTAATAAGCAAGTACATTGCAGATTCGTCATCAGAGGAAGATGAAGGCATTACCAAAGATGTAGCAGACTCTGATGAAAGTGATGGAAGCTCGCCCAGGTGTCCAATTTGTCTCCTAAGGCTTCAGGAACAAGAAGTCGCCACCCCTGAGTCATGTGACCATGCATTTTGTCTTGAGTGCATTTTGGAATGGACAAAGGTAAGACATGCAGATTTTTTGTGAACTACCTAAAACACTTGTTTTCCATAATTTTGGTGCTTTTTCACATCATTATTGCAACCCTGATTCAGAAACACAAACTTTTTAGAAGTAGTTTGGTGCTAACTAGGTTCGTGGTCCACTCATTGATGCATATTTTTCAGGATGTTTTTTAGTTCAGAACTATTTTGTTAATTTCATTAATTTTTACATTCTGGACACTTTAGACCATCTCAAGTAAATACAGAGCCAGGATACCAGGATACAAGCCCTAAAAACGGAAATTAGGAAAAAGAAAATTCAGCAATGCATAGAGTCTAAGTCAGAGATGGGCGACTTTTGGCCGGATTCAAATCTTTTGCTTGTCAGGCTGGATTCGAAATCAGACTTGAATTCGACACCCCAATCTTACGAATCCACTCCAAATTCTAATCTTTTCCCAATTTTCACACACTGTGCTTGAGGGCCAAATTCATTCCTGGTTCCCAAGACGAAACCGATACTGTTACTTGCACAGCTAAAAACTTAGAAATATGGTTTACATTGTACAAGGTTAGATTCGATTTCATATTCGAATCCTCAGCATGAAATGGGGGATTCAGAATCGGGTTTGTACCTAGCCCTGGATTTGAAACCTTTCATAGTTGGATTCGCCAATCTCTGGTCTAAGTAAAGGGCATCTTTTCTTCTAATGTATGTATGCACTTTATCAATAAGCTTTCACCATTCTCATCCACGTTGGAGACGTATCCGGACATATTTGGTGGAGATACCAGATCCTTATTCTGGCTTCTCTCCCTCTGAAGTACTGAGTTAGAAACAGAGTAGAGATTCAAAGTCTCCAGTTTTTGTTGCAACTCATACACTATGCACTATGCTTTGTGCAACCAATTATCGATCACAGAACAGTATTACAGAAAAATGTCTAAACATGAATTAAAGAAATAGTACAGAACTGAGATCATGCATGGTGAAATGTATGCGTGGCGATTCTGCCAAGTATGAGGAAAAGTATGTTGTGCAAACCTCACCAGTACTTTCGTTATTTGACGTTGGCATAAAAATAAAAGAATTAAGCAAAGTACAGTGGCTACCGCTTTCGCTTTTTCTGCTTGTCATTTGAATTTGTTCTTTTTACATCCCGCTGAAATCAGACAGTTATTAATTTATGGAATAATTGAGCTACAAGCTGAAGGTTCAAGCAGTTCTCAGTTCTGAATGAAGCGAAATGATATGACTTATTTTTGTCATATTGCTGCTGGACAGGCAGAAACGCGTAACGGATTTTAAAACCGAGATACAGTTAGTGTAAAGTGCAGGCGATGCGGCAAAATGCGTTGAGATGGTCACATCCTGAACTAAAGCTTAACCTCAGATATGATTTACTAATACCCCAAACAGTGTTAAACGTATGGAGAGCACCATCATAGGGGCAGTACCCCAGACTTTAGGAGGTACCTCTTCCTGTGAAAAGATTTGTGTTTAGACCTGGTTCAGACGAATATTTTTATTTTTAGAATGTCACTTCGTGTCCCATGGACAGACAAGTTTTCCAGAATATTTTTGTCAGAGAAGGCCAGGGCTGTGGACGGATCGTGCGGACCATCCCTGTTTCAAACACGGTTGAAGAGCTGGAGGAGTTGCTAGATACACTAGCTGATACTTCGTGCCAGGTCTGTATTCTTGTGTCTGAATTTATTGTGCTCTGATGTTTCTAACCAAGTGAATGTTTTTGGAGGTAGAGTGTTGGGTGGGAATGAGAGCCAGCTGAGTAAACGTTTGGGATGGGTAACCTGGTACATGAGGAACTTATCGTTTGCAGGGTGTATGCTGTAAATTTCATATCAAGAAAGTTTCCAATCCAAAAGCTTCAACCGAGCCGAGGGCAGTGAATCAGGAGATCGGCAACTAGTATTACCAGGTGTTTAGAACAAAGATTCAGAAAAATGGTTAGTCTAAACTCAAAGGCAAATGGTGTGCAATAACAACACTATAGTAACGTTTTATGTGTTTTTTCCAGGTCTGTGGGAGCTCGAATAGGGAAGACCGGATGCTTTTATGTGATGGATGCGATCATGGATTTCACATGGAATGTCTGGATCCGCCTCTGGATGTTGTACCGATTGAAAACTGGTTCTGCCCGGGCTGCGATCCAGATGTAAGTTGTCTGCGTGCTTTGGCCGATGCTTAATTTCGTCTGAAAACACTTCATATACTATCTGCAAGTGATACAGAAGATTTCGGATGTGTAATTAAGTAATAGTAGACCATGCTTAGTTTAATGTTTTACAGACATGTCACACTTACAGGCTTAATGTAAGACAATTTTTCGGTAGCATTAATACATAGTGGTTGTGGATATCGCACATCCTTCTGTTAGATCTTACAAACCTCGGATATTGTTGAACATGAGAGGAAAATTACACCCTTGTCAACGTTCGTCAATGGCAACAAGCGCCTGATGTGCTGTTCATAGTTTTACATTTATAAGATTTCTGTCCTGTATTCCCCCTTTTTAGATTACACTGTTTAGGCGAGCCCAGGCGTAACTGTGACAGAAATTAGAGGGTGGTCTGCTCTTTCTGCTTAGGACTAACAGCAATTTAGCGAGAGGGTTCTTTGTTTCCGCATGCGGCAAGGAACGCAAATACTATGTCACAGTACGACAGGATAAAGCAGAAAAGGATTTAGCAGCAATTCGAGCTTCATATTTCCACTATTGTAAATTCCTCCTGTATTTGTTAAAGGGTCCCAAATCGTAAAATCATCAGTAAATTTCGTTTACTAATATAACCATCGAACTTTACGAGCTGCATAGAAAGATGTTGGTTGTAGCGTTCTCCCCTCACCACGGTCTTTTCCGTTTGTTCAGAACTAAATGTAATTTTTCTTATCGTTCAGGTTATTTCTTTTCTTTATTTTTCTTTCTGTTCTTCGCTCTAGTATTTCGGTTTTATAGAAGTGGCTAACAACATCATCTTTTCATTCATTTTTCGGTACTAACAGTATATGCACTTTTTAGAGAATCATGGGCGATTCACCAAGAGGGGATTTGTCGCCGAGACTTATGCCAAGAACCAGAGAAACGGAGAGGGTTCGAACCCGAGTCCAGAGACGGAGGACTGAGAGACCGGCCTCACCACGGGTAAGTTCCACCGTAATATTTGTTTAACTTTAAATGACCCATCGTACATATGCTGCCTTTTGTATTATCGTTCTATCCCCAGTGGGATTGTAAACTTCAGAACTTACTGCCTATTGCTATTGTTTTGTTTTGCACCAGCGACTTCTTATCGCTTTTTAGGCCGAGTCGAGTTTGTCAGTCAGTCAGCCGAAAGCTTCAAGAAAGATTCCGTACCATCGCCGTAGGGATTTCCTGATTATTATTACGGTCGAGTTGTGACAGTTGAGTCTCACTTTGAACGAAATATGTTGTGGCTGTCAGCTTCAGGGGGACAAGCAGAAACTGAATTCCAGCGGGATTTAAGACTTGAAGCATAGCTCTTACTAGAAATGATATTTTCCCCTTGAAATGGATGAGAAAAAAACTTTTTCGAAGATACCATAGTTGCGTTTTTGCAGATACCATGGTATCTGATACCACGGTCTAAAGTCGTTTTTGCAGTTATCGTGGTATCTGATACCATGGTCAAAAGGCGTTTTTGCAGTTATCGTGGTATCTGAAAAGTCATCTCACTTTCATCAAATTTTGTCAGATTGGTGAGAAAGAAGTTTAGCACTTAGTGATGTAACTTAGCCGTTTTTGCAGAGCACCGTGTATCAGATACCACGATAACTGCGAAAACGACTAATTGCAGATCCAGTTACCGTGGTAACAGATACCATGGTATCAGCAAAAACGCAACTCATTACTTTGCACCTGAAACTACAGTAGCGATTCTCTTGTTAGCAGTTATCGACTATATCCAGCCTTCTTGCTCTCCGACGCGGCGGTTTAGCGCAAAACATTTGCAAACTGAATGTGCCTTGGGTAAAAAGTGGGAAAACTAAGCAAAGAAAAGAAGTAATAAACAGAAAATTATGACATCCTTTTGTGTGAAAGAGTTGTCAGCTGACTTTGAAGATTCTGGCAAACGTTTCTTTGGGTGACGGGAAAACTCGGAAAGGCTGAACAAAACAAGCGCTAAAAATTCGTAGTTACGAAACGAAACAACGGAGAAAGGTGGGGATTTTAAAAGCTCATAATTCCATATGAGAGCTGAATTGAAGTGGATGGTGAGTCTTAGAGCGGATGCTCTTCCGGTGGTGATGCGGAGAAATTATATTGGTAGAGGTAGGAAAGGTACTGGTCCTTATTTTTTTCCAATGTGTGGTATTGAAGGAGAGGATGCGGTACATTTGATATGTTATTGCAAGGATTTGAAAGAATTAAGAAAGGAAGTGTTTGGTCGGGAGGCTTGGGAGGAAAGGGATTTGGTTTCAAGTATGGGAAGTAAGTGTTTTGCTGAGATCCGAAGGCCCGGTAGATTCCTGAAGAACCATTTTTTCGCCTAACAAGTAGTTCGTCCGGAATCCCGCAAAAACCGGAAAGTTGGTTAAAAGTAAAAGTTTCATTTGAAGTTGATTTAATGGTCGATTTAGGGGTAACAGGACATGCTGAACACGATGGTGAAAACCTTCTTCTCGCCGAACAACTAGTTCGCCTGGAATCCGGCCAAAACCTGAAAATTTGTTAAAAGCAAAAGTTCGATTAGATGACAGATTAAGGGGTAAGAAGAGAGGCTGAGTCTGAATATGACAATCATTTTTTACCCGGACGTAATTATTCCGGAATCCGGTTGTAACCGCATTTAACTTCTATTCAAAGTTGATTAGATGTTCTTTATAGGGATAAGGAGATACGCTGGATTTGTTTCTGAATTTTCTTTTTTTTTGCTGGACTAGTAGTTCGTTCGGAATTCGGGCGAAACCGGAAACTTGGCTAAAGTAAAGCAGGAAGTCTCGGTCAGTATCGTCAATATGGATATGGCATATAGAGGTATATCTGAACTTGGTTTTCTCTGATGATTAGCCTGGCGAAGACTGGATCTGGCGAAGACAAGACCCGATGAATCAAATATTAAATTTTTGGGATCCCATCGACACCTTTGGTCTTTTTGTTATTGTGTTATGTTTCCCGCCATGGCCCTTGGGCTTTATTGGGAATAAATTCATTCATTCATTCATATAAAAGGCAGAATAAGCAAGGGGGGTCCTTTAAGTGTCTGATCATGGTTCCACCAATCAGTAAAGGGGGTATGTATGTTACGATTCGGATTAACTTTAGCTGTAAAAGAAGGATTTGGTCTCATAATTAACTTATTACAGCCCTCAACATCGCGTGCGCTTCCGACTACCCGGACTGTCAAGAAACGTCGGAAGACCACCCGAAGGAAGAAGACAACAGCAAAGGGAGAAACTCGGAAAGCTTCAAACGGTAAAGTAGGCAAGAGGAGGAAGAAGACACGAAGGATTCAGAGGAGAATCAAGGTAAGATAAAGTCATCGTACCTTGTAGTAGGGGTTGGGCGGGGCTTAGTTCGTCCCTTTCCTATGTCTGTTCTGCTGTTTCACTACCTTGAGTTTTCAAGATGTCAGGAAGCTTGTGTCTGGAAGTCCGGTGTCTTTTCTTTACCGGGGGGGGGGGGCTAAAAAGGGGAGGAACCTTGCGTTTTTATGGCACTTGCAGCTTCGCTCAAGTGCCATATACCGATCACTTTTCGGTCTGTCGGTCCACTCGAGTTAGGGTACTTCCAGAAGTGCTAGGACGATGAAACTTGGCAGGCATATTAGCGACCCGACTAAACTAGCTTGGAAATAGTCACTTGTCGGATCCGACCGTCGTGGGGGAGGGGGAGGTTGGGGAATCCAGAAAATAGGGGCGTACATAACTTTCGAATGGGTGATCGAACCTTAATGAAACTTGATACCTGGAAAAACCTGGTGTCTCAGATATCTCGTCTCAAGTCTGGACCGGATCCGATGAATCTGGGTGGGGGGGAGTCGGAGGGGGAACCGGAAATCGTGTGAAACTCAAAACCTGTGTCTCAGATGTCTCGTCTCAAGTCCGGACCGGATCCGATGAATCTGGGTGGGGGGGGGAGTCGGAGGGGGAACCGGAAATCGTGTGAAACTCTCAGAGTGGAGCGATCGGGATGAAACTTGGTGGGAAGAACAAGCACAATCTCTAGATAAATAATTGACAGAACTTGAATGGATCCGGACACTGTGGGGGGAGTTGGATGGGGTTCTAGAATTCCGGCGATCCGTAGTTGATGTACTTCCAGGTGGGCTAGAATGATAAAACTTGGCAGACATATCAGGGACCCGTACAGATTAACTTGGAAGCAGTCACTCGCCCGATCCGACCATCGTGGGGGGAGGGGGAGACGGCGAAATCCGGAAATTAGTGGCATGCATAATTTTCGAACGGGTTATCGGATGTTAATGAAACTTGATATCTTGAAAGAGCTCATGTCACAGATGTCCGATTTCTAGTCCGGACCGGATCCGATGAACTGAGGGTGGGGGGGGGGGTGGAGGGGAGAACCGGAAATCTAGTGACACGCATAGAGTGGAGCGATCAGGATGAAACTTAGTGGGAAGTGCAGGCACAAGTCCTAGGTGCATCAGTGACAGAATCGGACCGGATTCGAGTACCGAGGAGGGGAGTGCAGGGTTGTGTCCGGAATTCCAGTGATCTTGAACTAAGGTACTCTCAGATGTGCTAGGGCGATAAAACTTTGCTGGAGCATTAGAACTTGACATCATTGGGTTAGACATCTTCATTTCTCGGATCTGACCATTCCTTAAAGAACCCATCTTAACCGCAAAATACAAAAAATACTTTTAAGCAAAATTTACTTTTTCAAGATCGCCATGAGTACATGATCCTTTTTGTCTTAAGGGTTTTGCTTAGAAATTAATTTTTAGCACCCTTAAAGTGCGCATCTTAACCGAAAAAGTGAAAAAAAAACTTTTTACCATTACTTCCAACTGACCCAGCCTTCTTTGCTTTACCTCTCCTATTTTTATTTTAATGTGAAACCATAGGTTAAACTTTCAGCCCGCTTCATTTTTTCTTGTTGGTGTATTACTTACAACGTATGCTTGCAAATGCCATATGAGCTTACAGCTCTTGTTTTAGGCTAATAACTAGAACTGGAGATTTTTCTTCTTCAAAGTAATTAAAATTTTCTCATGAAACGAAGATGTTGAATGAAACTAAGATAGATACTGCAGTCAGCTACTTTGCTTAACTTTCAATCATCTCTTTCTCTCTCGAGCAGAGATGGGCGAATCCGGATTTGGATTGGAATCCAGGATGCATCCTTTTGACCGGATTCGAATCTTACTGCTTGTCCGGCTGGATTCGGGCTCGGATTCCAAACCGTCAATCTTACTAGTGCGCCCAGATTTCTAGTCTACGTCCTTGCAGTTCCCGTTTCGCAATTTTTATGCAATGGGCTTAGACAACCCAACTTTTTTATCTCCACCACCAACCATTCTCAGTAATATACTTTATCTGATTATCTTAGACATCAGTACTTTCTGTCACCTCTGATTTTAAAACAACAACCTATGACAGGATATGATTTTTGTTAACGTTCAATGGGCACATCAAACTACCCCAATCCCACTCTTTAACAACCTAGGAACAATGCTTACCCCCTAGACCAGCAGCTTTTTCAACAGTTTCCTCTCTGTGATATTTCAAAGCGTAATTTTTCGGGCCAGTACATTCTCAATTTACTAGCTTGGACAAAGATAAAAGTGATGTTTCTTATAATACTTAGTAGATCTTTATTTTATGCATAAATCAGCTTGTATAATTCAGATTTGTATAGGTTATTTTTTTTTTTTATAAGCTTATTGCATATTCTGGTACATTTTATAAAGCAAGCTAATCAAGCTTCACAACACTATTCCACAAAGAAAAACTTTTAATAGGCACTTTAGACCATGGAACTTCTGATGAAACAATAGAACAATCAGTTAAACTGCATCTGCGGCTTGACTTTGGTGACATCTGAAATATATCCTTTTCTATCAAGCATTGTTGGGAGTTTTTGAATTTCCTGCCACGATATCCCAGCTCCTAAGATTTGGATCGCCGAAATGCCAGAGAGGTAAAGACAAGGGATAACAAGAAAACGACCGATTTTCGTATCGCCTTCTAAAGGAAGTCGGAAATGTTTATTTGTGAAGCATTTAATGCAAAGAAAAGCATTCGAAGTGTCCATTGTGCTTTAAGGTCGGATTCTGAATTCGGATTCGATTCTGGATTGGAATTCTCAGCATGAAATGGTGGATTGGATTTGGAATCGTATTCGTACCTTGCCCTGGATTCGGATCTGAATCCTTTCCAGACTCTCGAGTCTCTTAATCATCTTACCTATTGAAACTTCGGATCGATTGCCCTTTCAGTCTCCTATGTCTTAACCAACCTCTAAAGGTCACACTCGTCAAAACTTCAGAAACCCACAAGACCCGAAAGGTCATACAAAGGGAAAAAAAAATGCACTCGTCTTAGGGGACAAAATATCAGAGACACCAAGCTGATAAAAGTTGTGGTGCACCAAAAGTACCCGATGTATTGGTCCGCATTGCCCAACTATGAGAAAGATAATTTTGCTATTTATTAGGCTAATATTATTTTACATGACTCGGCGTTCAACCAATATAACTTACTAGAATCTTTGGCACCAGGTCAAGTAGGCTATGGTAGGTCAGAAGCTCTTTAGTGTTATCAAGGAACTTACTGCTCTTAAGAAGGAGATCCATCCGTCCGTTCTCGCGACAAGTCCTCGTTTCCGACTATGCGTTCCGGATGTGAACGGGGGAGGGGCCTCTGGTTGCACCCAGGAATTTCCTCATTCTCACGTCTCGTTAATCTTCAATACACTTTGTTTTATTTTTATTAAAATATGTGTGAGATTTTGAAAGAAATAAAGAAGAACAGAAATGATTTTGAATTTTATTGAAATTTAAAAGGTTTAGATGTTGGTGTTTAAAGTTGTTTTATTAGAAAGAGCTTGTGACGCTAAGTGATTAGAAATATTAGCCTCATCGAGTCGTAAAAAACTCCACATAAATCTTAAAAGAAGCTACGCGGGTTTAAAAACAAACTAAAAAAATAACCCTATGGCGCCGTGCGATACGGATGGTCGACTAGCTATCAGGTATAAACATCCGCGTAACATCACCGAAGACGATACGCGGATTTTCGCGAAGTTCTTATCGAGGTTCAAGGCTTAACTGTAGAGCGTGTTCCACTCTTCTACAAGTAGTAACTATTAGTTACTATTTCTGTTCCAACCTTACCAAAAGTTACTACGCTGACCGTTGCAACTTTCTCGAAATAGTTTACCACGCCCGGGAGCGTAGTAAGAGTAGTAACTACGGATCTCTGTAACGTGATTGGTCGGATTCGCTCGTGGCATGATATTCTGCTGGAAAATAGAAAACTCGTTCCAGACGTGAGGGCAAAAAGCCAGAATTCGTGACGTCATGCGTTGTAACTAAGGTAAGTAGGATGGAACACGCTCGTAGTACTTCTTAAAAAACAGAGATAAAGGGTCGAAGCTACAGACGGAAAGTCGGGGGACAAAAACCCGGTACAATAATGCAAAAACCGTATTTGACATAATTAAAGAAATAAATATTAATTTAGACGGGCAGCCGCCCAACAAATGAGCTGTTGTTGGCATTAGTGGTATCATATTTCTATGTATGTATGCCAAACGTACCATGGGTCTTGACTTAGCCGAAGGCAAAACAGAACTATGGGTCCAGACTACACTGTAAAAAGTTTCTCTGAGTAAGGATTAAAGGTTACTGTAGTATTTACTACTGGGATTAATCTTATGTCTAGTGGGATAAGATCAATCCGAATTAGAGATAAGATTATGCTTTTAGAGACAAGATTAAACCCAGTAGCAAATGCTGCAAGATTTTTTTCACAGTGTAGACTAAAACTGAACTACGCTACGACAATATTGGATTATGGATTAATTCCGTGGCCCGGACTCTTTGAATGGAATGCATTAAGATACAGCAAGAAGACATAGAAGATAAGACTCGACGACTGCTCGAAGAGATGTAGAAATAAATAGGTGGTAAGAGTGAGGTAGCAAACTAGGAAGAGTATTGCAGAGCTAAGCGCTATGGAATGTCGAACAATGTATGTAATTAATAGTGTTTGTATTATCTTGTTCACGGCCCGAAATGTTTTAATAAACGTCATCATCATTATATGTGTTCTAGGTAATGCTTCGCAAAGATCACGTCAAATCCGTCAAAGCTCGGCTGTCGGAACAGCTTGGACTGGTACTGCCCCGAAGAGAAGACCCGAGCAACCTGATCGTGCCTCCTCCCCGATTGAACAGAGGTGACATGTCCCTGTCTCTTCAAAGGACCTTTGCCGGGATCCCATCTCTAACAGTGTTTGGATCTAGAGACACCATAGACTACTATTCACCACCAGGGTTAGTAAATTCACTTAGTGGTCTCTACACTGGCGGAAGTTGTAGCATAACACACGTATGTGCAACTTCAGCAGGGAATACTCGGGGTATCACTTGCCAGTGCTAGCGTACATGTAACGTCCAACGTGTTTTTTTTTTTTTTTTATTCTTATAATAATAATGTGCTATCTTTCCTTACAAACTTGTATTCTACATGCTAGCATTGTATCGTCATTCATGCAAAAACCAGATGACAGAAGTACATAAATAGACATTGTTGCCTATCTATACATACAACTTATGAATGTCCTTTAACCTAACTATAAAATTAAAATATTGGGTGGAATGGGTATAAAAGATTTCTAATAGTGATCAGTCTAGTTTATAGGTGGTCTTACTATCCTCTGGGAACCTTGTGTTAAATATTATCAGTTTCTAACAGTCTCCCATCCCATTATTTGGTTATATCTTGGATGTTCTTGCAGTAGAGCTAAAAGCGTGAAGCATTTTTATTTCTTATTTATTACAAACCTGCTTAATGACCAGCACAACAGCTGTGCGAATGAACGGAGATTTGATTGTTCAACTTTGAAGAAGAAAAAAATCTTAGCTACCATGCACTTAAAGCTGTTCATCGATTCAGCGTTAAGTTCTAATGCGACCCATGATAGCGGTGAATGGGTCGGATAGGTCCTAATGTATTTCGACAGAAAGCAGGGTGTTTCTAATAGTAAGTATTAGTTACTATTTTCTTTCCATCCTCATGAAAAGTTACTACGCTGACCGTTCCAGCCGTCTCGAAATAGTAGCGAATAGTAACTGTTTGCTTACCACGCCCGAGCGTGGTAACGACGATACTGAGTGATGTGATTGGCCGGATTAACCCGTGGCAAAATATTTTGCTGAAAATAGAAAATATGTTCCAGCCTTGACGCCAAAAAGCCAAAATTCGTGATGCCGTATATGATAGATATATAGATAGATATCGCTTTTATTCTTTTCGAACTATCGTGGAGAAATCCAAATTTGTCAAAATAGTCATATCTACATGTAGACACTCATATATAAATATGTCAACGTCATATATAAAAGTAAACACTAAATAAGATTAAAAAATTTAAGGAAAGACGGTATACAAACGTCTTTTCACACTGTACATGGTCACATTTTACGTGTTGGAGTTTTGGGATCACCACTGAGGCCGCTCTTGCAGGTCGTTCGCGAGCAGTATTGAACGGTGGCGGAAGTATATACTTATGGATAGGGTGCTCAAGCATTTTATTACCGGGAGCCATGCACAGTTTGAACCTACGGGAATTTCTGAATGAGCTCATTGTAAGGAATTTCGGGGGATCGTGTAATTAGTAAGGCACGTTTCTGTATTTTTTCGATCCGATAAGCCTGGTATTCAGTAAGGCGAAAGTGCCAAGCTTCCACCAGGTATTCTAGCCCCGAACGTATAAAAGAAACATAACAAGTGCGCAAGAGCTCAGACGTGGAGTGTAAAAGTAAAATGTTTATCACATTTTATATACAAACGGCTTTAGAACCAAGACATTTATCTTCCCCAATAACCGAACAAGTATTGAAGTAAGCTTCTAATAACCCCCCCCCCCCCCCCTTAAAAGCTTTAATGTAAACAAACCGCCAGTATAAATCCAAAGAAATGTTGAAGATCTTGCACGAATAGCATTTGTACGAACACTGAATGGTCTGCCAGCCAGTCCCACCCTTTGAACCTCTTGTCCATTAGCAAGGTAATAACAAGTGCAATGAACCAATTCGTAGCAGGCTAATGCCCCCTTTGTCATAATTCATTAAGAACGGCATATCATCGATCATATGACAAAACAGTCTGTTTTGTCGTTAACTGTTCGTTAAAGATTAAAGTACGTCGTGTCGTCTTATTTGTTGATGTTACACCAAATCCTCATCGATAGATATATCTCGCCAAATATACAAGAGTTAGACTTGAGACCTGTCATAGACGAACTTAACTCATGGGAAATCTGGGCCCAGCTGCTCATGAGCGGGAGGGGGGGGGGCGTATTCACACCTTTTTTCCTCAAGTATACCAGCTTAGAGTTTGATTCCAGTCACGGTTCAAAAACTTTTTTCTTGGGCAATTTTGGGCCCACTTGTCCATGAACGGAGAGGGTGGGGGTGGTTCAACTCTCCCCGGCCTCTATGCTCCAAAAGCACAACGGAATTTCATCGTCTTATCTCCAGTTATTGTCAAATTAAATTGGGGGTGGGGTTTGGGACCCGCAAAAGTAGAAAGAGACCCCAATGCTCACAATCCTACCAAGTTTCAACTTGATAACTGTTGATTCCTGGCAAGAGAAACGAAGTTTACTCCTGGGCAATCTGGGCCCAGTTGCCCATGAAAGGGGTGGGTGGTGAGGGGGTGCAACTTTAAAAGCAATTTCCCAGCCCTAGGATCTACACTTCCAAGGAATTTCATCGTCCTGTGTCCAGCTCAGGTCAAGTTATGAACTTTATTCACTGGGCAATCTGGGCCCATTTGCCCTTGAACCGTGTTGGGGTGGGGGTGGGACCCCCAAAAGGCACAACTAGACCCTAATACCCACAAATGTACCAAGTTTGAGCTTGATACTTGCACTGGTTCACGAGTTATGAGATGCACAAAATACGGTGAAAACCGAAAGCCGAAAGCTGCTACAGCGCTCGCTATAGTGGATTGTTCCAAGGAACACTCCACTAAAAACGGAGCAAATCTTGTTCAGGGAACCTATTTTTAGCAAGTAATTTCAGCATATGAAGGCCGGTGTGTCCACGCTTTACCATTTCCTTCGTTTGGACTTTCCATTTTAAATCGTTTGATATAATTAGATCGAGGAGTTTTATTTGGTTTACACGCAAAGTATCTGGAAAAGGTGGTTCAAAAATTGGCCGTTCTTTCAGGAAAGAAATTGTAAGAATTGCAGACTTCTTTTCATTCACAGTCCATGTCTGAATTTAAAGCTTCTGCCTGTATCTGCGAAATTGTATTGGCCGCTTCACTACTTTCTCCTCTTCCACATATTTCAATAAGGGACAGATCGTCAACGTATTTCCATCTTTCCGGTCTGTCAGAAGCTGTATTGTTAATCATTACAAGGAAAAATAGCGGACCTAAAATTGTTCCCTGCGGCACACCGCAGAAAATTGCCTGCGGGTCCGACAAATTATTCTTATATTTTAGAATTTAGGACCATCACTCAAAAATCCTGCAATAATATTTACAATATTCGGGTTAACATTAAATTCATTCAAAAGTTTATCAATTACAATAATATGGTTTATTAGGTCAAAACCTTTTTTAAAATCAATCGCGATTAAATTGATCCATTTTGAAGGTTCATCAATATTTTTTAAAATAAAATCTTACAAGATTTACCATATAATGGCTGGTTGATGTTTTAGGTCGATTTCCAGACTGTTTTGGATCCAGAAGCAGAAAAACTTATTTTTTTAACCATTCAGCAACAAAACTTTCATACACTTTACTGAACATTGGGGTTAGAGAAATGGGGCGCACTCCGTCAAAATCAATTTTTGTATCTTTTTGGGTAATGGTGTTACATAGCCAACTTTCCAAATAGCTGGGGACTCTGAAGTTGAAGAAATGGTATTGAAAATATTTGTAAGGGGTTTAACAAGCTTATCTGGGAACGCTTGGATTAATTCAACAGGGATGTCTACTGGTGTCATACTACTACGTTTCAATCGTTTTAATTTGACTAGTACCTCACAATCTGAAATTTTCGCTAATTCCTTATTATTGTCATAATTGTGAATTATCAGGAACCGTCATGCGTAGTAACTACCGGTAACTACTGGGTGGAACACGCTCTGTGTCATGAGAAGTAGCTAGTACTTCAACAGGTATATCTGCTGTCCAAGGTAGTTCTTCCACTCAGGTACCATGGCAAAGTGACTTCTACCTAAAGGTTTTCTTTGTCTGGAGGAATTTTTTTAAAGAATTTGTCTCTAAAACGTTATTTCTTTCTAGGTCTGATGACGAGGGAGAGGGTGGTCTCGGCCTCCTGACCCGACGTCCCCGGATGTCCACCAGCTCCATCGCTAACATAATCCGTCAGAAGCGCCAGCTTGTCCAACCCCCACCAAAAGTCCAGAATAACACCCCCGTTGACCTACTCGGGTCTCTACTTGACACCCAGTCAATGTTCTTGTCGAAAAACCCAAGCAAGCGAATTGAGATAAAGCGAGATGGGTCCCTAGTCCATAAAACCCCCAGTGCAACTGTGCAGCATAAGAGGAATGAGACACCTAGACTAGCCCCGAATCTCAATGGGCCAGACACGTCAAACGCGCTGCCTGTACCGAAGGGAGATAGTGATAAAGTTGATGTGAATACAAGCAGTGCCCCAGTGAGAGAATCTCACGGTGGAGGTAGAGGGGGGAACCTAAATGGGCCTCCTCGTGGCCCTTCCCCCAATCGTAATCCGCCTCCACAGAATTTTTCAAATAACGGTTTTGCCAGGGATTGGAACGTTGGTGCCCGTGGGCCCTTAAGTTTCAGTGGTGGTAGAGGTAATGATCAGCCTCAATCCCTACTGGGTATGAGGATGCCCTTTGAGGGAGATGTATCAGTTAGACCTCCAGGTAGGGGTAGAGGCCGAGGGCAGCAGGATGATAGGGAAGAAAGAGGCCCGGGTTTTCAAGAGGGGTCGTCCAGCAGATCTGACCTGTATGAGCGACGTGAGCCCTGGTCAAGGCGAGAGAAGGAATCGAATGAAGGAAGTTTATGGGGACGACGGGAGGAATCAGGCCGGCCGGATTTTAGCCCTCGTGGACCTACCGTATTCCCTTCGCCGAACAGGGCACCAAGACCGGAGTTCCTTGGTAGTAGACCACCTCGGCCTGACGGGCCAAGACCACGATTTGACGGGCCAGATTTTCTTGGAGGCCGTATGCAGAGGCCGGATGGACCAAGACCGCAAGGCGAAAATTTCCGACCACGCTTTGGCCCAGGCTTGGATAGCCCACGACCACGATTTGATGGGCAACAAGATGAGTCCTTCAAGCCACAATTTGGACTTGGTTCCGACGGCAATCACCCCCGTTTCGATGGGCCAAAAGATGGCTCTTTCAGGCCACGATTTGGACCTGGCCCAGAGGGCCCTCGACCACGTTTTGATGGACCAAGTGAACCGTTTCGACCACGATTTGACGGTGCTAAAGGACTTTTGGAGAGTCCCAGACCTAGACTTGGTGGCCCAGGACTAGAAAGACCTCCTGGACCAGTCAATATGTCCGAGGTCGTTCGACCTAGGTCTTTACTTGGGGAACCTCCTCCGAGGCAGCCGTTTGAGCATAAAAAACCCGGGACCAGTGCAAATAGGATGCCGTTTGACGAAGAATTAGGACCGCCCCCACGAAACCAGGAATCCGATTCCTTGGGGCTACGTCGCAGTGACTTGGAGAACAGGTTCCTACCTAGGCCTGATGTACCTAGAATGCCTCCACCTTCACCTCAGCGACACCCAGGCCCCATTATAATACCCACCTCCCCCGTACGACCGACCGGTTCGAGACCTAGTGTGACCTCAAACAGGCCCCAGGGTCTTATGGACCTAGTTCTGGAAACGCCACCCGAGGGAAGTCCTGCCGCGGCTAACAGTGAATTTCCTCGTTTTTTAGATCCAAGCAAGCCCCCTGACGTGGTGAATGCCAACCCTAGTTTCGTTAGTCGCCCCCCATTCTTTGAAAGGCCCCCTGATGTAGTTCAGGCCCAGCCACCCAGTTATAATGCCGAACAAAGTGAGAGCTATGACGGGACCACCTATCCCTTCGACCCAACCGCTGCTCAGAATTATCAGCAGAATTTCACGGCTTTGAATCCTACAGCTGGGAATTTTGCAGGCCAGAATTACGGCCAGCCTGGGACTTTTATGGGCTACCAGGCCGCGATGGGCCAAAATCCAATGCAGTCGCCATATGGCCTCCCTCTGCCAGCTTTGCCCGCGCAGTACGATGCTGCAGCACAGCCGGATTTAATACCGCAAATGCCACAGTTTTTTAATTCGAATCAGTCCGCGCCGCCACTGTTTCCCTCCGCAGCCACCATTCAGGCGGCGGAAAACTCCCGAACAGATTATTACGACCCGGCGGAAGCTCTTGAGAATGATGACGTGATGGATATACCCGTCCCCGCTGCTAGTATCTCTATGGATATTCCGCTGCCGAGCGCGGAAATCCCGCTTCCAGTGCGCGAGGAAATTCAGATTTCGGATGACTCCGCGGATGACGAACCCGTTCAAGTTCCGGTGGAAGATTCGACCGGATTTCCGCTTGACACCACGGAGAAGAAGCAAAGTACAGACGCAGAAAGGCGGAGCTCCCTGAACGCTGTCGCATCCGCGCTTTCCGCAACGACGCGGAGGACAGGAATGATTCAGATTAACCTGAAGTCCCAGCAGGCAAAGCAAGAGGAGTTGGTCAATACGATTAGCCGCCTGGCGAAAGCGTCGTTGGAGAGCATCGTCGCGGAATTCAAGAGTAAAGCAAATACTCAAAGTCCGCGTGAGGAGGAATCCGAGGAGAGGGAGATGGATCAGCCTGATGGTTAGTATTTAATCTCTTGCTGTACTGTTTTCGCGCATCGCTCATCCTCGAATTCGGTATTTTAGTAAGCCTACCGTGCGCCTATTGACATCAGGCAATTCATGGTTCACTGCAAACCAGGACTTTATCTTTACCTTGGTGGAACAAGTATTTCATCTTGTAAAGCTGTGCTAGAAGATGTACAACTAGTTCTTAGGGCTCCCTCGCCGTAAACGAATAGGCCGAAGGAGACCCGCTGCAATGTAATTTACTATAATTTTGCTATTGCGCTTGATCTTTTGACAAAGGGAATCTACAACTGTCGACATCAGCAGGTGAAAAGTGACGCAGCTTCAACCTGATTTAATTGTTATCTTATCCATTATTAATTTGTAGCGAAGGGAGAAGAGGTTTATTTATAACGCACGACAGTAATCATTAAAAAGACAAATGTCGAATTTAAACAACAAACAGAAGAAAAAAAAATAACACGACGAACTATTTACAACAAAAAGTGGAACAGCGAGTGCGAGCCACCCAGACAGCTCTTCTCTGGAGGGATTCGAACCCGCCCCCCTCCCCATCGTTTGAGATTATCCATTGCACATTCGTCGCTCCAACAAGATTATAATCTGCAACCAAATAATAAGATTGCTAGTTTATAATTAGCTGCGTTTTTGCTGATACCATGGTATCTGTTACCACGGTAATTGGATTTGCAATTAGTCGTGTTTGCTGTTACCGTGGTAGCTGATAGTACGGTTGCTCCGCGAAAGGTAGTGCCGGATTGTCGCTTTTAGAAATTATTCAAAAAGGCATACTGATATACGCTGATATCTAGAGTGACATAACTTCTTTCCCATCAATTTGAAAGAAAAAAAACTAGACTTTTGTGTTAGTGATGATGAAAGGGAGATAATTTTTCAGATACCAAGATCAGTTAGCACGGTCCGACCGTCGTCCGAACTGATCTGAATATCAGCTACCGCGGTTACTGGCCAGATACCACGATACTGCAAAAACGGCTTTTGATCCTGGTATCAGATACCATGGTATCTGCAATAACGACTTTAGACCATGGTATCAGATACCGTTTTATCTGCAAAAACGCAACTATTGTTGTAACGGTAAAGAAACTGTTCATATTTTACAGACGACGCTCTACCACCCATCGTAGATGAAGTCACTGCTGTGGAATCGTCGCAGGAAGTTGTATCTGCTACTCCTGTGCCACCTATCGCCGAGTCAGAAACACAAGTGGAAACCGCCACCGAACGTGAAGATGAGGAGGAAAATCGGAGAAGAAAAATTAAAGAAAATCTGTCACTTCTAGCGGAAATGGAGAGTAAGAAACGCGCTGATAGTCCCATTTTCGACGAGGAACCTGAAAAGAGGGAAAAAAATAGGAAAAAGAAGGAGAAACAAAAGGACAAATGTAAGTGTATTGAGATCTCGCGGTTCCCTGGACCATGGGAGCCTATCATTTCTCCAAAATGAGGATTTAGTCTATATTCACGCCATAACTCATGTCAAGATAGTAGAACAGCGTAGCGATGTGTTTCAAATCAGTGTTAGGAATCTTGACAGGTCTTCGCTCTGCTCGGCTGCTAAATATTTGTAAAACGCATTAACATAAGAAAATTAATTTTCAGTTTATTTAATTAAAATTGAGTTGGTCGCCCAAAAAGCCACCATAGGGTGGCCTCAGCGGTCGCAGTTTCAATCCCAAGTGTCGTGCGAAAAAAGTTAAACTGAAAAGGAGGCTTATTTTTACATCTGATATTTGAATACCCTGAAATATTCTGACCCATTTAAGAGCTTTAGTATTTTTTCGCCCGTGGCTCTAGTATGACATTTAGAATGTGCGCAGCTTGCACGACAACCGAAAATTCATTCAGACGCGGAGATTTTGAATTTTAAAACAAGCCTGCATTTGCAGGATTAAGGACGCTAAGTGCGGAAAGGTCAAGGCGGAAGAATGTAGGAGAATGATGTTAAGATATGTCTTGCAAGAAATCTGTCGTTTTTATTTTATTTTCGGCAATGGGTTGCTTATTTAGTTGGTAAATAGTGCAAGCATATAGAGGGACGGGCGCATAGAGGTACCACAAATGCGAAAGAATAAGTACATTCGATGAAACCCATTATCTGGATAGCGGAAAAAAGGAGTAACGCGTTTTTGTCGGGTTTCCAGGTCTATTTAAAGGACCTGTCTCATCTATAATACTAACGCAACCTTCTTCCATAATCAGTCCGTATATTTCTAAACCCAGAGACCACAATTTCGTACGGTACATTCTTACCCATATAACAAAATCACGCTGATTTTCTCTCTTGCCTTGTTTTGCTACCTTCGCTGTGTATCACGGTGTCCACGGTTGTCTGCGAGAAGTTTTTCCATCAGAAAAACCGGTTATGTAAATTGTTTCCCTGTTTTCGCTAGTAGTCACCGGGTCTCGGGGAAGGCTTAAAACAGAGAAAAAACTGTGGCTAATTTGTTGAAAGCACAGCCTAGTTTTAAAGTATTTGAATATTTCAAAATATTGTAAGCTGAAGAGTAAATAGTGAGATGGGTCCTTTAAGTGAATGCTGGATGCGTAACTAGACTGTCGGGTCTTGGCGCTTTTCGGTTAAACTTTAAGGGGCTATCCTACCTATATTACTGCTTCAATTATAGTCAACGTCCCTAATCGCTCCACCCTAACGGCATTACCCTGATTTTTAAGACCTGAGCGTACTTTTGGGGAATTTGTAAGAGTCGTTTATTGCGGTAGAGCCATGCTGGTTTGAACGCTGCCCAACTGCAGAGGTCGACGAAGAAAACACTAAAACCCATGCCAGCCAACTTTTACTGGAAAATACTCGCCGAAAATGTTTGTTTCACATCCAGTTTATCATAATGCTAGCCTTAATCTAAAGTTATTTGCACTTCATTTTAAGCGGCAGTAATTTCACGCAGCAGATGGCGCTCAGTAGAAAAAGAAGCATGTTTATTCAAAAAAAAAAAATGAATGAAAAATTAAATTCACAACAAAATTTGTGTGCCAGGAGAGAGCTGAAATAGTTGGCTGTTATCTGATACCAAGTTGGATATTTTTACTTTCTATTTGACGGTTTTATAAGCAAGAAATAGAACCAAGGTAGTGAAGCATTTGCAGAAGCGTTCAGATAATGATGCTTCGACTGTAATTCAGTTATTTTCAAGCAGCTAATAACGTGTTCTTTTCATTCAGCGCAAGACCAGTCAAAGACCGACTCGTCGAAAGTATCTGAGAGTCCAGCAACAAAACCCTCCCGAACTGGATCACCCAGTGACTCAAAAGAATCTCCCGCCGCAGAGCCGGTTGCCGTTTCTTCACTAGTTGAACCGTCAGTCGAGGAGCATCGTCCTACCGACAGGCAAACAGAGCGAGATCGGTCGCCGGAAAGAGACCAGCTAGAGCGTAGGGACCGATCGACAGGCCGGAGAGAACTGGCCGACCGGTCGACAGAAAGAGACCGTAGGGACCACCGCGATAAGTCCACAGACAGGACCCGGAGAGACCGTGCCGACCGATCGACGGACAGAGATCGTAGAGACAAACGAGACCGTTCGAAAGACAAGGATCGCAGGGACAGGTCGAAAGAGAGAGATCGCAGGGACAAGTCAAAAGATAGAGATCGCAGAGCCAGGTCGAAAGAAAAAGATCACAGAGACAGGTCGAAAGAGAGAGATCGCAGGGAAAAGACTGACAGACCGACAGAAAATGATCGAGACAAAACCCCTGCACTGAGTGACGATTCGTGGATTGAAAGAAGTGACAAAGACAAAGGGAAAGATAAAGACAAAAAGGAAAAGGACAGAAAAGGAGGGAAAAGTAAGAGAGAGAGAAAAAATAGAAAACGAAGTCGATCCCCGAAAAAGAAAGAAAAGCACAAGAAAAAGAGCAAAGATAAGCGAAAGGATAAACATAAGAAGCGAGAGAAGAAAGCAGAAAGTGACATAAGCCTAAGTGATGTTGAGGGGGGAGCCCCTCAGGTGGATGCAAGCCCAGTCTCATCTGATGAATTTCCAAGACCGGAGAGTCGAGGAAGTGTTGAGAATATCTCAGATAGCTCACTGAACCTCATCTCGGATGCTGAAGATGGTGAAATCCCGACTCAGCTTGAAAAGTCCGCTCCCAAACCTTTGGACAAATCAGCCGTGTCCGAGAAAAAGGACGCAGATAATACCGTCCCTACCGGGGACTTCGAGGAAGGTGAGATATCGGAGGATTCACCGGAACGGAAAAAACGCGCCGGGAAAATTGCGGTGGTTTTACCGCCAGCGAATGGACCTGAGTCGGATTTGCGTTTTGCGGAAAAAGTGGCGCCGCAGGGGGACCTTGTTGATGTAGAGTGGCGGAAATTCACGAAGAAAAGCAGATCGTACAGAGAAGTTACCCTCGCTGAACCTGAGCCTCAGAAACCTCAGGAAAGCTTGACTAAAACCCGTTCCCCTTCTCCTTCTACAAGAGGACGTTCTCGCAGTCATTCACGTGAGGTCGTTCAACGAGCCGAATCCCCAGTTGAACGTGCGCCTGTACCCGAGCGTGAAGAAAGCACAGAGCGTGTCGTCTATAGGAGGAGTGAGTCGCGTGAGAAAGTGCGAACACGTGATAATTCACGTGTGCGCCGCAGTGTCTCGCGTGGAAAGAGACGTGCTAGCTCGCCGCACAAACAGTTTAGCCCGCCACGCGATATTGCCAAAAAGAAGAAATCTCCGGAGAGGAAACGCCGAAGCACGTCGAAAACGGCGCGAAAGCGGAGCCCAGAACGTCGCAAGCCAAGCCGATCACGCCCCAATAAGCGTGGGAAGAGCACGTCAAAGTCTCCAAAACGTCGTCGCTCCCGATCCCCAGTGAAGCGCGGACGCTCCAAATCGCCAATTAAGCGTGTTCGTTCCAGATCGCCAGTAAAACGCGGACGCTCTCCAAGAAAGTCGCCAATCCGCAATCGCGGACGTTCTAAATCGCCAGTTTCAAAACGCGGAAGGTCGCAATCACCTGCGCGCAAATCTAGCCTGACACGGCCGCAGCGGTCACCAGCACGCCGTCGGAGCGCCGGGCCCCTATCCCCTGCGCGAAGGGAGGAGTTAGTACCGCGATCCCGTTCGCGGTCTCTTAAAAAACGTCGCGAATCGCGAAATCGCCGGCGGCGACGAAGCCATGATAAAAAGCGGAAACAGACGAATACATCTGAGAGTCAAAGCTCGTCGCGTTCCCGTTCTCGCTCCCGCTCTTTGTCAAAAGACAAAAAGGAAAAACGCAAAAAGAAAAGCGACGGTAAGAAGAAAGGCAAGAAAAGGACGAAAGAAACGGAAACGGTGCCGCGGAAGGAAGTCGTCGCAAGCGGCGATAATATCCGTATTTCTGTCAATTTCCCGAAGTCCACGCAGCCTTCCGTCGCTATTCGCGGAAGGCGGCGACGGAAAATTTTGACCAGACCGCGAGTTCCTCCCGTCATGATTGACTTGATTGAAGGAACGGAAACGACGATGGACCCGCTTGCGCCGGTACTTGTCGAAATTGACTCTGAAGGAGAGCGAGCGATTTCAAACGTTGCATCCGTTGACCCGGAACCTTTGACGGATAGTCCGGCGGATTCCACCGTTCTGGAACCTCAGTCTGTGGCAGAAGAGTTTGTTCCCGAAGAACAACCGCTTCCACCCGTAGTGGCGCAGCAGAAGATACGGATCCGAATCCGAGAAGAGCCGACCCTTGTCGACAAGAGCAGGGACATATTCTTCGACGAAGATGCTCTCTCAGCTCCTAGTCGCGGTCCGGTCACACCGCCGGACCCGAGCCCAAAAAAAGACGAATATGACCCCTGCGACCCGACAGAATCCCCACCAGAAGCCGAAAACCATCTGTACTCACCCCCTACTCCACGGGAAGATGCATCACCCAGCCCGCTACCTGAAGAACAACCATCCCTCTCCTCAGAGGCTCAGAAGGATAGCTTGCCCTCAAGTCCCAAGAAGTCGACTCCAGATTTTAGGGCAAGATCCCCCGAGGGGGTCAAAGCTACGGCGGTGGTTACTCCCCTACCACCATCGAAGCCGGTACAAGCCGTGGTACATACCCATAAACCGGATTTGTCGCAACCGCCTCCGAACGTACAGCAACAGCCAATGGTAAACCCTGGCATTGGGTCGATGGTGCCCCGATCGTTTGTACCTCACCAGCTTCTAGCAGCGGCTGTGATGGCCCAAGCCCAGCAACAGGTTAGTTCATTTCGATGTTGGCCATCAAATAAAGTCAGAGGGAGAAACTCCTGGCTGGCAGCTTTTGGGTAGTCGAGTTTGTCCAATACTTTGCCTCTTATCAATAATATATATCTTTGCTATCTTATCAATAGTAAAAAAAAGGCTTATAAGCCTTCCAACTTTTCATAATCATGTTAAAGTTAAACTGAATAGGGCTGAGATAGGAGAGTCTATAGTTACCCAGCACTTATTTACTTAACGAGGCTTGAAGACCCGATGAAAATGCTTTACTTTGTTCCTCCGCTGTTCAGAATAATCGATTTTCATATAGTGAAGTTTCTCTGTCAGATTCTAGTACCTCTGTGCGCTTTTACCTGTGTTGTATGCTTGACACGATTTACGAAATAAGTGTTCACGCAGTGAGTTACCTTCTGCAAGCTGATCACTGGCCATTGAAAAGCCGCGTTTGTATTGCGATTCAAATTTTCCGCGTCATAGTAGAAGTTTGCGTTGTGAGGACGGCCGTAGATATTCTGAATGTCACCCAAGAGCAAATGGTGAACAAAAAAAAACTTATAATCCAAATAATGTAGTGTATTCAGTTAAATGATACAACAGTAAGTTGGCTTTTCAGTTGAACTTTAGTATTGAACTTATTCTTTACGAATATTTGGCCCAGGAAGTGTGGAAGCTTGGACTGAGGGGCTGGCAACGACGTTCAGCGGAAGTTGTTAGCATTGCGATTTCAAATGTTCACTACACTGTCAGCAGGTAGACAACACTTTTTTTTATGCACAACGGAGCGCGTTCAAAAAAATGTTTTTTTTTTCTACAACAGATCTTGGACGAGAGGAGTTTTTGTATGGCAAAAACGTTGAACCGTGAAAAACGTTTACTGCGCCAAAAGTGTTGCGCCAAAAGTGTTGTGTCCAAGAAAACGTTTTGTCAAGTTTTACCGTTATGCATACAAAAACGTTGTGTTACTTTATAGCGTTGTAGAAAAAGCGTTGTAGAAAAAAAAAACGTTTTTTTGGACGCGCTCCGTTGTGCATAAAAAAAAGCGTCACACCCAAAAACGTTGTTCGATGAAAAACATTGTAATCGAATATAGTGTTGCTACACACCTTTTCGAGAAAACGTATAAAACGTAGGCTAATCGACTAGTTATTTACATTTCGCAATTGAAGTGGCTCCATTAAATCCAATTACTTTTATGTAAATCCATAACGATATTTACATATATGTATACTAAAATGACATCTTCTTTAACTTTCATTTTCACTATGGTTGTACGTCTTGTTATAAATAAGGTGTCTCAACGTACAACGGAGTCTTGCGACGACCAAAACACGACAGATTGACTTGATATTCTGGCAAAAATCCTCGTGGCACAAATAATTATGGGCCCTTGTGGAACACCAAAATATCTCGTTTTGCCAAAAATACGTTGGAGTGTGTGGTTGAGATGCACACTTTAAGGAGGGGTTTGGAATCTTTTGTGAGCAAAACCCTAGAGGTACAACTGATCTTGGGCCCATGGGGAAGATGAAAATGTATCTGTATCAGTCCAGACCTAATATGTAACATCTGGAATAAGTTGTCCTGTCAGTTTTAAAGTCTCATCGCCGGATAAGGGAATTCAGGGAAACGACAACCTGTTAAGGTCTTAATACACCTTACAACTTGCATAGTCCTTGCCTATATAAAAGTACTCTTCGTACCACAAGATACCCCCCCCCCCTTGTCAATCCGCCACAGTGGCCGGATCTGGGTCCGATCTGTGAATAGAAAATCTAAGACGCATGCTCTTGCCATTTACCAAGTATCATCCTTTCCGATCCCTACACTCTAAGCCTGCCACAACATATCTCATGCACCCCCGATTCCTACCGCAATAGTCGGATCCGGTCCGAACTTTAGATGAAATATCTTAGATACATGCTCTTGCCAGTTATGACGTTTCATTCATCCGATCCTTTTTTCGAAAGTTATGCATGCCTTAACATTCCAGATTCCCCCACCCTCCACTACTTCTAAGATTGTCAGCTTCAGGAAGTGACAATTTTTAAATCAGTCTGGTTTCAATCGTGCTAAAAGATCTAGAGGTAGGCTGACCCTAACTCGTGATGACCAGACGGATGGGAAAACCATTGCCATATAGCACTTGAGCCCAAGACAAATATACTGTTAAAGCCAATCTGACCATTCATAATACAAGAAACAAACTCTTTTGTTATTTTGTAAGAGTATGCACTTTAGTTTGTTTTTTGCTGAAGACGGTTGTAGCGGAAGTGCTGCCGAAGTATTCGAACATTTATTTATCCTTCGCATCATGTCGTAGAATTAGCTAACCTACAAAACCCCCGAAATCTCGTTTTTGTTTCTTGTGCAGCTATAGGCAGCAAGTGCTATTGAAAACAAATGTTTATTTTCAATAAAACTGTTCTACTACTACTACTACTACTACCGTTAATACTGCAGCTGCTATTTTGTGAATTTATGTGTTTGGCATAGGCTGTCCACGAATCAGATATTTATGTTAGACTGGTGATATTTGACGGTGCAAAACGGATGAATCAGCTGCATTTTGCAAGTCAGCTACATTTTATTTTCGCAGTCAGCTTGGGCAGAAGGAAGATCTTATAGACTGGTGGTCTTAAATCCATTTTATCCACTTGGTAAAAACTGCACCACCTGAAGTTAATAACTATCCCGACTAATCCCAAGTAATATAAACTGGAGATAAACTTATTTGAACTTTGAACAGCAGCAATTGAGCCGTACTAGCAATTTAAGTTAAGAATA
The DNA here is from genome assembly GCA_023053575.1 of Branchinecta lynchi. Classification (NCBI taxonomy): domain Eukaryota; kingdom Metazoa; phylum Arthropoda; class Branchiopoda; order Anostraca; family Branchinectidae; genus Branchinecta; species Branchinecta lynchi. Next base: position 18,081,146 of record JAKZAP010000013.1, on the reverse strand, counting down.
AATTGTAGGCACCAACTGTTATTCTTTCTTTGAATCTTGTCCTTTGGCTCAGTTTATCCTGGACTTTTCCACTGCCAAGTTACAACATCCCTTTAAACCTCTTTCCCATTAGCAAGGTAGTAACAAGTGCGATGAACCAAATCGTATCAGCTTATACCCCCTTTGTCACAACTTCATTAAGAACGGCATATCACTCCCCCTATGAGGGTCGAGTCGGAGAAACAAATGTTCTTAAGTTAAAATTGTTGAGTCCCTAATTTTCCTGCCAAGTTTCATCGTCCTAGCGCATGTGTAAGTATCTTAAGTCCGGATCATCGAAATTCCAGAACCCTCTTCCAACTCCCCATGCAGTGCTAGGATCCGGTCCAGTCTTGTCAACTATGTATCTAGGGCTTGTGCTTGTTCTTCCCACCAAGTTTCTTCCATATTCGTCCACTCTGAATATGTCACACGATTTCCGGTTCCCCCCTCCAACTCCCCCCAAAGTCACCGGATCCATTCCCGACTTGAAGTGTGACTGAGACAAGAGGTCTTTCCAAATATCAAGTTTCATTAAGATCGGATTCCCCGTTCAAAAATTATAAATATGTCAATATTCGCCTCCCTCCACTACCCCCGCGGTGGTCGAATCCGGGAAGTGACTATTTCCAAATTAGTATGATCGGGTCCCTAGTACGCCTGCCAAGTTTCATCGTCCTAGCACTTCTGGAATTACCCTAACTTGAGAACAGTGGCCTGACAGACCGAAAAGTGATTGGTATATGGCGCTTGAGCAAAGCTGCAAGTGCGATACAAATGGACAATCTGGGCCCAGTTGCCCCTGAACCAAATGGGAGTGGAGCTTGGGGCCTGCAAAAAGGAAATAAAGACCCTAATGCTCACGAACCTACCAAGCATCAACCTGATACCTTTTGATTCCTGTCGGAGGTAACAAACTTTATTCCTGGGTAATCTGGGCCCAGTTGCCCATGAATGTGGAGGGAGGGGGAGGTGTAAACTTTAAAGAAATTTCCCAGTCCTTGCTTCTACTGTACAGGAAATTTCATCATCCTATACCCAGGTCATTATTCACAGGGCAATCTAGCCCATTTGCCCCTGAACCTGGTGGGTGCGTGGTGGGGCCCTCATAGGGCACAGCTGGACCCCAATCCCCCCCCCCACCCCCAGTGATCAGACCCACTCGAATCCTGAATTGAAACTGAACATTTGAAACACTCGTTCTTGACACTTGTCAAGTTTCATACACCTCCGATCACACGTTCCTAAGTTATGAATGTCACCTAATTCCGGATTCACCATCGCTCTACTCCCCCCATGATAGTCGGATCGGGGAAGAGGCTATTTTCAGTCAATATGTTAAGAGTCTGTAAATGGCCTGCCAAGTTTCATGGTCCTTGCACATCTGGAAGCACCCTAGCTCGAGATCACCGGAATTCAGGGAAACCCCCTCCAACTTCCCCTACCGTGACACGATCCGGTCCTGTTTTGTCAGGAATGTATCTAGGGTTTAAGCTTGCTCATCCAGTCCAGACTTGAAACTGAACATCCGAGACACTTGTTCCTAATACTTACCAAGTTTCATTCACGTCCAATCACCGGTTCCGAATGTCACTAGATTCCGGATTCCCTACCCCTCTGCTCCCCCCACGATGATCGGATCGGGGAAGGGACTATGTTCAAGTCAATATGGTTAAAATGCCTGCCAAGTTTCATGGTCCTAGCACATCTGGAAGTACCCTAACTCGAGATCACCAGAATTCTGGTAAACCCCCTCCAGCTCCCCCCACTGTGACGCGACACAGTCCTGTTTTGTCAGTAATGTATCTAGGGTTTAAGCTTCATCTTCCCACCAAGTTCTATCCCGATCCGTCGAATCTGAGCCTTTCGGAAGACTTCTGGTGCCATCCTTCCAGCCCCCCCCCCCAGGTATTTTATCCGGTCTAGATTTGAAAAGGTAAATCTGAGGCACCTGTTCTTGACACTTGAAAACTTTCATGTACGTCCGATTACCCCTTCCAAAATTATACATGTTATCCTAATTTCCGGATTCCCCATCCCTCCACTCCCCGTACGATGGTCGGATCGGGGAAACGACTATTCTTAAGGCAGTCTGTTCGGGTCCCTGATATGCCTACCAAATTCCCTCCCCCCCCCCCACAGTGCCCCAATCTGGCCAGGTTATGTCAACGATGTATTTAGGACTTGTGCTTGTTCTTCCCACCAAGTTTCGTCCTGATCCCTCCACTCTAAGCGTTTCCCAAGGTTTCCCAGTTCTCCACTCCAGCTCCCCCCAAAGTCAACAGATCCGTTCCGGATTTTAAGTGGGTCGTCTGAGGCACGAGATCTCTCCAAATTTAAAATTTCATTGCTATCCGATCACCGGTTCAAAAGTTATAAATACCTCAAGATTCTCAATTCCCCATCCCTCCACTCCCCCAAAGATGCTGGGATTGGGAAAATGACTATTTCCAACTTAATAATTTGGGGTCCCTGATATGCCTGCAAAGTTTCATCGTCCTAGCTTATGTGGAAGTGCCCCAACTAGCTAAACCCAGACAGACCAACGGGCGGACAGAAATTGCGATCTCTATATGGCACTTGGCCGAAGGGCAAGTGCAATAAAAACAGTGAAAATTAAAAACTGAAAACTGCTACAGTGCCCAAAATAGTGCATTGTTCCATGAAACACTCAACTAAAAAGGGAAAGTCTAAAAGCTCTGAAACACTTGGCTCTTGGCTCACTGGAATTCTTAATAACTTACATACCATTCCCATTTAATTTTATTTTAAGGGCTTTTAAAACTTGAACCAAACCCAAGGTTGTCTAAAATCTGAATAAGTGTTCAGAGATGAAGTCTATTTCAATTTATTTACCAGATGACTATAGAATATAAAACTCTCAGCTTTTAATTGTCTTCCTGCAGTTAGCGACCCTTATTATCCTATTAGCACTAACATCCTTGTTGACGCTACCATTTACTTTTGAGAAATCATCGCTTCACCCATCTTCCACCATCAACAAGTTTCCCATCCCAGTAAGACTCTTCTATAGACTGAAAAAGAAAGATGAGTCTCCATTGTCCATTGTCCTCCATTGCCACAGTCCAATCCAAAAAACATCTAGCTCTTGGGCTCTGACCCTTCGGAAGCCTTTCGGCCTGATTCCCGACGCACGCACGATTCGAAATTTGAAATTTTTGCCTACGATGTCAAAGTGCCATAGAGCTAATATGGCATAAGAAAACCTGAGGAGAACAAGAACCGGGAAAAAATACAGACGAAGGGAAGAACTTGTAGCGCAATTTTGGCGTTCCCTAGGAACTCTTTGAAGGGTATCAGGCAACCGCAAATGATACCTTAGTAGCCTAATACTAAATCCATGATCTGAGGACCGTTTCGGACGAGAACGCCGGAAATGACCGTAAATGCATTTGAACGCATCTAAACTTGCGACTGGTTTTGTTAAAAGGCGATGGGGTGAGAACTAAAACCTTTTTTCTTTTAGAACTGGCTTAGGAACATATGGGTTATGTCGTTTTTAATGTAAGAGCTACTGGCAAAAAATGTTGGTTCCGGATAAAACGTTGTGCGTCCCTAGTCCCCTCTGCTTTCAACAGCGTTTTTGGCACTTTCTTGCTCAGGGTGTCACCAAAATTGATTTTAAGTATGTAGCTGGTTGTGGCGATCTTGTACTAGACTTATAGCTTTATACTAGCTATATTAAAAAATCTATGAATATTTGACAACTTTCTTTATAAAGTTGCCTTGTCCCATGAGTCGGCCGGTCCAGAACAAAAATAAAAATGGGTAACAACTAATGCAAAAGTGATGGTCCAAAACGCAAATCAGCGATCGGACAACGTACTTTAGCTGCGTTCGATTTGAGTCCTCCTTGTCTCGGTCCTGTCCTCTTGTTACTGCCTTGTCACGGTTTAAACCCGTTTTAATTACCCTTGTCAGGTGAATGACGCAACGGACAAGCATCGCAAATAAAACGCAGTCGAGAAATCTACCCAAGACAGGACCGAAACTTGCTCCGAGAGCATGTCATCATTCACTGATTCCTGTCTGACAGGACAGGGCACTGACAATTTCAGCTGACAGGACAAATAAAACGGCATTAAGCGGACAAGGCAGTTAAATAAAACGGCGTTTGGCTGACAGGACCGGGACAAGGCTAAATCAAACGTTGCTTTTGCTTTGCCCGCTTTAATCACGTTATGTTCAGAGCCCGCAGTAGGATGCTAATTAACATCAAATATGTATCTCTTGAGAAAACGTCACTTGAAGCGTGTGCGTACTGAGGCTCATTTCATTAAAGAGGAACAGCGTTTGCATTCCCTTGCACAGCTCTTGCTTATTGCGATGAAAATAGTGTACTTGTTCAAAATATGTACTGTTTCAAATGAATGTATACAAACTATTTACAGAAGTTAAGGAACATTTTCTATTATTTTTCGAGGTGACTCGTCATATGCACATGTCCAGGAAAAACGTTTCGGAAAAACGTTAATGTAGCGAAAAGCGCTGTTTTTGTTTTTGAAAAAAAAAACGTCTCAGAAAAACGTTAATGTAACAGAAAGTGTTGTAGCCAGGATGACCAAAATCTTGATCGGAATTGTCTATCCTAACAAAGCAACCGAGAATCTCCCTGTCTATAAGTTTGAAAGCATTCAACTATTGAATAGCTTGAAAAAAGCTAAGCAAAAATTAAAGATAAAACTGAGACACTTTCGTAAAAAAACGTCACATAAAGTCGCAAAAAGAAAGTTCGAATAATCAAGTCCGAAGGTAACAGCGTTAATAGATACTTGCTTCTCTACTTGCAGCCTAAATTTGAACTGAATCTGACAGAAGATACCGGGGTTATAAGCAAAATGAGACGTTTTTATGGCACTTGCCCTTCGGCCAAGTGCCATATAGCGATCGCAATTTCTGTCCGTCCGTCGGTCTGTCGGTCTGTCCAGGTTTTGCTAGTTCGGGCACTTCCACATAAGCTAGGATGATAAAACTTGGCAGGCATATCAGGGACCCCAAATGATTAAGTTGGAAATAGTCACTTCCCCGATCCGAGCACCGTGGGGGGAGTGGAGGGAGGGGGAATCCGGAATCTTGAGGTATTTTTAACTTTTGAACGGGTGATCGGATCTCGATGAAACTTGATATTTGGAACGACCTCATGCCTCAGACGACCCACTTAAAATCCGGACCGGATCCGGTGACTTTTGGGGGGAGCTGGAGGGGGCAACCGGAAATCTTGGGAAACGCTATGAGTGGAGGGATCGAGATGAAACTTGGTGGGAAGACACCTAGCAAACACTAGATACATCGTTGACATAACCGAGCCGATTCGGGCACTGTGGGGGGGAGTGGAGGGAGGGGGAATCCGGAATCTTGAGGTATTTATAACTTTTGAACGGATGATCGGATCTCGATGGAACTTGATATTTGGAAAGACCTCATGCCTCAGACGACCTACTTAAAATCCGGACCGGATCCGGTGACTTTTGGGGGTAGCTGGAGGGGGCAACCGGAAATCTTGGGAAACGCTATGAGTGGAGGGATCGAGATGAAACTTGGTGGGAAGACACCTAGCAAACACTAGATACATCATTGACATAACCGAGCCGATTCGGGTACTGTGGGGGGAGTAGAGGGAGGGGGAATCCGGAATCTTGAGGTATTTATAACTTTTGAACGGGTGATCGGATCTCGATGGAACTTGATATTTGGAAAGACCTCATGCCTCAGACGACCTACTTAAAATCCGGACCGGATCCGGTGACTTTTGGGGGGAGCTGGAGGGGGCAACCGGAAATCTTGGGAAACGCTATGAGTGGAGGGATCGAGATGAAACTTGGTGGGAAGACACCTAGCAAACACTAGATACATCATTGACATAACCGAGCCGATTCGGGTACTGTGGGGGGAGTAGAGGGAGGGGGAATCCGGAATCTTGAGGTATTTATAACTTTTGAACGGGTGATCGGATCTCGATGGAACTTGATATTTGGAAAGACCTCATCCCTCAGACGACCCACTTAAAATCTGGACCGGATCCGGTGACTTCTGGGAGGAGCTGGAGGGGGCAACCGGAAATCTTGGGAAACGCTATGAGTGGAGGGATCGAGATGAAACTTGGTGGGAAGACACCTAGAAAACACTAGATACATCGTTGACATAACCGAGCCGATTCGGGCACTGTGGGGGGAGTAGAGGGAGGGGGAATCCGGAATCTTGAGGTATTTATAACTTTTGAACGGGGGATCGGATGTCGATGGAACTTGATATTTGGAACGACCTCATCCCTCAGACGACCCACTTAAAATCTGGACCGGATCCGGTGACTTTTGGGGGGAGCTGGAGGGGGCAACCGGAAATCTTGGGAAACGCTATGAGTGGAGGGATCGAGATGAAACTTGGTGGGAAGACACCTAGCAAACACTAGATACATCATTGACATAACCGAGCCGATTCGGGTACTGTGGGGGGAGTAGAGGGAGGGGGAATCCGGAATCTTGAGGTATTTATAACTTTTGAACGGGTGATCGGATCTCGATGGAACTTGATATTTGGAAAGACCTCATCCCTCAGACGACCCACTTAAAATCTGGACCGGATCCGGTGACTTTTGGGGGGAGCTAGAGGGGGCAACCGGAAATCTTTGGAAACGCTATGAGTGGAGGGATCGAGATGAAACTTGGTGGGAAGACACCTAGCAAACACTTGATACATCATTGACATAACCGAGCCGATTCGGGCACTGTCGGGGGAGTGGAGGGAGGGGGAATCCGGAATCTTGAGGTATTTATAACTTTTGAACGGGTGACCGGATCTCGATGAACCTTGATATTTGGAAAGACCTCATGCCTCAGACGACCCACTTAAAATCCGGACAGGATCCGGTGACTTTTGGGGGGAGCTGGAGGGGAGAACGCTATGAGTGGAGGGATCGAGATGTAACTTGGTGGGAAGACACCTAGCAAACACTAGATATATCATTGACATAACCGAGCCGTGCCTACTCGTAACAAGTGCCATATGAGCTCGTAGCTCTTGTTGTTACAGAAAAAATGTCTCAAACACAAAAATATGTTGTACGCATGCTTAGCTTTTTTGAAAAGTGTCACACTCCCTTTTTGAAAATAATGTTGCAGTTATAAAAAAGTGTTGTTCCCAAAGAGAAAACGTCTCAAAAAAACGTTACTTTAAAAAAAAGTGTTGTTTCGAACGGAAAACGTCTCAAAAAAACGTTACTGTTGCAAAAAGTGTTGTAGCCAGGAGATCAAGATCTTGACCCGAGTCCACTATCGTAACAAAACAGCCGAAAATCTCCCTGTCTAAAGGTTTTAAAACATTTAGTTAATCAAGAAATAGAAAAAAGCTAAAACAAAATGAAAATAAAACTGAGACACTTTTGTAAAAAAAAACGTCACAGAAAGTCGCAAAAAGAAAGTCCGAATTATCATGTCGAGAGATGACAGCGTTAATAGATACATGATTCTATAATTGCACCCTAAATTTCAACTGAATCTGACAGAAAATACCGGAGTTACAAGCAAAACGAGACGTTTTTGTTATGAAAAAAGTGTCTCAACCAAAAAAATATGTTGTGTACCTGCTGACAGTGTAGCTGATGCCTTTTTGAAGCGCTGATATCTAACTTTTCCCCCTTGAGGCTGTTTGAATCGAATGCAAGAAGTTCTACTACACTGTCATAAGTTTCATAACAGATAAGACAAGGATGCGCGCTTTCAACAGACAACACTTGGGATGTAATTTGTTGTCGCGACAAATGTTATGTATGAAATGTTATGCATAACAAGCATTGCCAAGAAGAGTCGGAAACCGCCAGAAGCATTTGCTGAATTTTCCGATATCATGACGGCTTTCTTGGTGGTTTTTCTGCTCTTCCTGGCAATGCTTCTTATGCATAACATTTCAGGCATAACATTTGTAGCGACAACAAATTCACCCCAGGTATTGTCTGTTGAGTGTTATCTATTGCAATCGCACATCCTTGTGTTACCTCTTCTGAATGAATGAATGAAGGAAGGCCCAAGGGCGTAAGTGCAGTAGAAAAGGATAAAATAATCACCAAACACTCAAAAATATTTTCCATAAAGGTTCACTAATTTGGAATCACATTGATAGGATCGTGGACAGGTACACTGTAAAAAGTTTGTCCGTATAAAGATTAAAGTTAATTGCAGTATTTACTACTCCGATTATCCTTATCGCTACGCAGATAAGATTAATACCAAATAGAGATAAGATGAATCCGAGTAGCAAATACTGCAGTTAACTTTAATATTTATTCGCAGAAACTTTTTACAGTGTAAGTTTCCAATCGGAGAACACAAATTAGAGGAGAAGGCTTCAAGCGTCAATAACGGGTCGGAAATTTACAGACGGCGGATCAGGTAGCGGTTCTGCGTGCGCCGTGGTAGGTAGAGAAGAAATCTCAGATATCTGAATGAAACTTATGACAGTGTAGGCGGTCGTATTGGACACTTGTGATCAATTTTCAACTCAATTATAGGTTCAAGTCCCAATGTACAGGCCACCCGGTCTCTTCAACACCCACCAAGCTGTCCCCTCACATCTGCTTTTCAACCTCCCTGCTCTACAGGTGGGTAACGCCACCGGGTTTTTCCAACCTCCACCCATGTTACAGCAAAACATGCAAAGTCAGCAGCACAACCCTGCTGCTTCAGGGTCCTCGCCGAATTCTCCCGACAGCTCGGAATTGAGTGACCTGTTTGAACCCCCCGTGGAGACTAAGAAGCCAAGGAAGGGCCCTAAGTCGCCCCCTCCACTAGTAACTGGGAAGAAACATCAGCCAAAGAAAAGTAAGTTGATTTTTGATGAATAATCAAAAGTAAGTTGATTGTTTAAAGTTTGTGTTATTGTTTGCGGTCTCTGATCTGCCTCCGCCATTTTCATGATTTTTTTTGTTTTTTTTAATCGTTCCGATGGATTAGAGTTTGCTTTAGTGTTGGCTTGTTTTGCGTATTTATATAATCATTTATTTTGTTATCAATTTCGGTGGATCGATAAAACGTAATAACAATAATAATTGGTACCCTCATACAGTACCCGAAAGCATCCAAGTCATCTACAGAAGAATAATCAGTTTGAACCTTAGGGAAAGAAAATTCAAAAACGTTTTTGTGTGGTGAAAATTTGGAATGCCCTAGAGCGGAACCTTGAAAGCACCTTTTTTTTAAATCATTTTTAGTATAAGTGATTATGTTTTAAGAATTCTTTGGCAAACAGTTTGCCAAAAGAGTCTATAGTATTTATTTATTCATTTATTTCCCTCAGAACTGAGTAGTACAAAATAATGTATAAAACATAACTATGCCCAAACCATCTGGTCCATTCATTAACACATAAATACTATAAAAAATACACACGATTTCGACAACTTAAGTTACAATTATTTACGCAGTATATTATTCACTTGTTAAAAAAAGGGTACAGGTTGTGGGTTTGGAGGGCTACCGAAGCTTTTTTATAACAGTTGGTCATCATACTTTAAAGTTGGAAACCAACTGCGAATTACGGGAACCTAAGGAGAAATTTGGAAAATTTAAATATGAAATTTTAATAACAGATATGAAAATTTTCTACGGTTGTTGCAGCAAAAAGAACATGAGGTAAGGCAACAGCGGTGAACAATGACCCGAGAATGTGTTTCCTGTATCGCCCACGAAAACGAATTAAGAGGCCAAATGCCTTGCGAATTCTTTCTTGTATATGATTGACAGTTATAGACTGCGAAACCTTAGCTGACGATGAGAAACCTTAGCTGACGATATATACTGTTTTAGACGAGTTTTGCAGAGCCCGATGGCATCCTTTACGAATACTCTTGATTGTCATATAGAGTATTGTGTTTTGACTATTATTGAAATGACGAACTGATGAGTGTATACATATTTATATTTTAGTAATTATGTTTGACATTGAGGTCAATGTCGGCGCTCGCGCTGACAGAGATATTTCTTATGAATAAAACTATACTCTACTCTACAAAGAAAGACCCAGTAGACCTTAACACTTTTCTTAACACAAACAATAAATTCTTAGAAGGGAGGTGCGTGTACTAAATAAATTAGCTGTATCAGTTTCAACTCGCCTAAAAATGGTAATGCAAGACGCTTGGAATATGACAGATAAGTTATTTTACAACAGTGTTATCTTTACTGTATTTATTTATTTGTATTCAGTAAAAAAAAAAATCAATTGAACTGAAACCAAGACTGGAGCTTTTTAAAACGATGCTGGATCTGGAGATATCAGTACTGCCCATTTCTACAAAGAGTTACTTTTCTTCCTTAATTATTTCTGAGAAAACTTTGCGGATAAATTGCCTCGCACCCAGTTGTACTGGACTGTCACGCGCTCCTTGGCTTTCAGCAAAGAAATTATTTACTAATGTTCGTGTGCATGTAGCCTACCGCTTGTAATTCATACAGTGAGTCAAAAAGCGAATCTTTACTAAAGTTACGTTTATACTCGTAGCCGAGTGTAAATCTGGTTTGTGAATATGGTTTGGGGTTGAGGGTTGGAAAGGAAGGTAATAGAGGGAGTGGGTGGGGGCCGTGGAGTCTACTCCGATACTAAACCATCTGGCTAAGCCCAGTGAGTTCGGCATATATCACTATGCTGGATGCGGGAGGCATAGCCAATCGGCCAGTTCAAGGTCATCTTTATTTACAAAACCACACTTTCCGCTGTTGAGATTAAAGCGCACATTAAAAAAAGTAAAACCAAAAATAACTTCGTCATATGAGATAATATCACAAAACGGGGTGGGCGGTCCCATCTAGCATTAGGGCATGAATGGTGATTTTTTTAGTTCACATTTTCGTATTATAGATTTACCGTCACTTAAACCATTTTATTTAATTTCAGAGCCTGGAGGACAAATGCAAGTGGACGACGTTCCTAGTTCAGCAATGGAACTTCAGGTATATTTTATTCACTTCTTTTTTTCTTCCCGACAAAAACTTGGTTTTCTTCTTTTTGGGATCCCAAATTCCCAAAACGTAAGTGGAGGGATACCAATGACATCGCAAAAGTTGTCCTTCTGTCCGTCCGTCCGTCCGCCCGCCTGTAAGCACGATAACTCTCGAAGGGAATGAGATATTTTGATGAAACTTGGTGTGAGGATTCGTTGGGTCGTCGGACCAGTCAAGTTCGTAGCCTACATTTACATTTTTGTAGCCCTACATTTAGGGGTGGGGGAGCGGTTTCAAATTAAGGGGCAAACAAAATATTTTGAAACAGCTAATGTGATAGTCGATTATGGGGTAAGAAAACATGCTGAACACGATGGTGAAAACCATTTTGTCATCCAACAAGTAGTTCACTCGGAATCCGGCCAAAACCGGAAAGTTTGTGAAAAGTAAAAGTTTTATTTTAAGTTGATTAGATGTTCGATTTAGGGGTAGGAAGACATGCTGAAGGCGATGGTGAAAACCATTGTCTCGACGGACAAGTAGTTCGCCCGGAATCCAGCCCAAACCGGAAAGTTTGTAAAAATTAAAAGTTTTATTTGAAGTTGATTAGATGTTCAATTTAGGGCAAGAAGACATGCTGACCACTTATGTGAAAACAATTTTCTATCCGGACATGTAGCTCGCCCGGAATCCGGCCAAAACCGGAAAATTGGTAGATGTTTAAGTTTTATTCCTAGTTGATTAGATAACCAATTTAGGGGTAAGAAGAGATGCTGAATCCGTGTGTGAGAATCATATTTTACCCGGACATGTCGTTCGACCGGAATCCGGCTAGAGTCAGAAGATTTGTTATAAGTTAAATTTTTAGTTGAAGTTGATTAGATGTTCAATATTGGGGAAAGAAGATACCCTGAGTTCATTTTTTAGCTTTCTTTTTTTCGCCGGACAATTAGTTCTGGAGTTTGGCCGAAATCTGCAATCGGGAAGTTGGCGGTAGTGGCAGGAAGTTTTTCTCAGATGATTAGCTATTTGGCCTTAATCTGTTTCTGAATTTTAATTGTAAAAATGTTCAAGGAGTCTGGCGATGGCTGGATCTGGCTAAGACAAGACCCAATTGTCTGGATCAGATATTGAATTTTTGGGATCCCATCGAAACCTTTGGTCTTGTTTTAAGTAGAACGGTAGATAAGTAGAACGGTTGTTTTAAGTAGAACGGTATTTGCCATGGCCGTTGGCTTTTAGCGCAAATAAAATCTTATCTTAAATCTTATCTTATCTTATAGGAACACGAGTAAGTTGACGAATATAAATCCGCTCGTTTAAGCTTTATTTTCGTCCCAACGTCATGACCGTTTACTACGCTGACCGTTCCGATCTTCTCGTAATAGTTACCATTTGCCTACCGCGCTGGGGAGCGTATGATAGTTAAGACGTCTTTGATGTGATATAAATGATGATTTAATCTGTAATATCTTCAAATACAGGAAAATATCTTTGGAAATGTCAATTCAAGTAAAGACACTTCAAGCACTATCGATCAACTCGACAGGTCAATATTACTTATCTGATAACATACAAATTTCTAAATAAAATAATCAAGTTCATAAATAAACTATATCAATGAACAAAAGTCAGGTCAAATTACATACCTTAGCTCCTAGAAAAAAGATTGATGTAATATTTGCCGTAGGTAGAAAAGTTCGTTCCAGCCCTGACGCCAGAAGCTGTCACATAATGCGTAGTTACCACTGTTGTTACGGTGGAGGAAGACCTTGATGAATATGTTTCTCTTTATAGGCCCTAATCAAGCTGACCCGCCAAGAGCAAATTGTTGAGCAAGTCAAGATGGTACTTAAGCCGCATTATCGAAAGAAGAAAATTAATAAAGAGGAGTACAAAGATATCATGAAACGAGCTGTTAGTAAGGTAAGTGGTTATCAGCAAAAAGTCCATATACAAACGTGGGCTTCTTCTACTGTCAAAAGTTTGGTAATGGATAATACAAAGATGCACAGTTCCGACAGATAACACGTCGGTTGTTATCAGTTATGATTTTGCAAACATTATGCATTAAACGTTGTGCATTTGCCGAAAAAAAACGCAGAAAAAGCATCGGCTGACTTTTTTAGTATCATGATGACGTTTTAATGCGTAACGTTTGACAAACATAATAGCAAACATCCTAATTGATGTCTGTTAGAACCGCGCATCCTGGTGTTATCTGTTATTGAACTTCTGACAGTGTTCTCCTCATGGGGGAATTTACCAATCCCTACTTCACTAAGGCGTATTCTCGTCGTTCCCTGGGGACTTTTCGGGTGAATCAAGGGGAACGGCGAAAGAGGGAGTTACTCTACACGGACTAGGCGTATGGTAAACAATGGAGGACGCCTCCTAAATGGACCGAACTGAAGGAATGGACCAACAAAGAAATACCATGTGTATATTATTCATTTATAACCCTCATCACAAACAAGGTTGACACTAGTGGAATAAAAATGAAAACAAAAGTGTGAGTTTGATTGACATGTTTTTGTTCGGGGACTTATATTTATTCAACTTACGAACTATTTTATCGTTACGATGGCGAGGTGGGAGACAAAGCAGGAATTTGTCGTAACTGAAACAGAAGGGTCAGACTCGCTTAAACACCTCGCACTATTTACTGTACAAGTTCCAGTATTCAAAACTATATGAATACTGTAAAGCGAGGCTTTGCTTACAACAAATGATGAACGGCCTTGCCTGTTTCAAGCCTTTTCCTAGGCCCGTGGACTTGTAGCAAGATCTCGGTAAAATTCAGAAAATCGGTTTTACGCATCAGTAATATGATACGGAACACTGGTTGGGTTGGGAGCATAAGGCGCATGGACACTAGTGAATCGCGGCAAGTGCAAAAATGATCGAGGTGGGGTTAGCGTGGTCAGAATGTAACATATGAGATTTGGCCTCCGGGTTTAAGTACTAATGTAGCGTCACACGGACAAGAAATCTCGTCGAGTAGAAAGGATTCCGTTTCTGAAGATGACTAGAAAAAAGTCTAGCGTGACGAGAATCCTTTCATGACGAAAAGAAATCCAGTCTACTTGAAAGGAATCTCGTCGGCGGCGCCGATAAAAAGACAAAAAAAAAAGTCTAGCTAGCTTTTGAGAGCAGCAGTCATCAGTACTGATGTCATAAATCATCTCAAGACATTTTTTATTAACTAGTGAATTTATTTTTATCAGATTTTCTGGTTTGAAGAATTTATTTATTTTTTTCCTCTGCGTGTAAGCATAATCTTGTCACCAAGATCGGTAATTTCGTTTGTCCGCCATCTACAGATAATCGACTTCATCGACCGAACTTCCCTCCAGGGAAGTTGGCGTCCCTGACGAATGGAAATACAGTCTTCTGTCTAAATTCATGCTCTCAACGTCTGGATAAATAATGGATGCTGTTCCGGAAATAAGTCGCATTGGCATTATAATACGATAGGTCCTTTAAGAATTTTTTTTTCTACTGGTTTAAAGACCAGTAGAGTAATGCATCACTTTTCACTTGGAATAAATGATAACATCAAGTTCTTCCATCCCTGAATCTTCATCTTCCTCCAGATCACACACTCTCGCGCGTCCTCCGTCAACCCCACCAAATGTCTAAATTCAAATTCTCAGCGTCCGGATAAATAATGGATGCTGTTGCATTGCAACAAGTTGCATTGGCATTATAGATACGATGGGTCCTTTAAGATTTTTTTTTTCTACTGGTATAAAGACCAGTAGAGTAATGCATCACTTTTGACTTGGAATAAATGATAACATCAAGTTCTTCGATCCCTGAATCTTCATCTTCCTCCAGATCACACACTCTCGCGCGTCGTCCGTCAACCCCACCAAAGTTGAAGCCCTTGTCACCGGCTATGTGAAGAAGATCATCCACGAAAGAAGGAAGACATAAGTCTGTACATACTGAATTAATTTTTTATGTTTTCATTTGTTAATTTATGTATAATCTGGTAGCTCCTCTTTAGCTGAATCCAACTCATTCTCTCCTTCTATCTAGAGTTCATGTTGATCGTGTTTCATATTTTTGTCAGCGATTGTATGTGCATTAAATAATTTTTTTAGCAACCAATGTCACATGCTTCGAAAATAAAGATAGGATAGGAAGTCAATTGGAGCTGTTGGGCTTTCGCGGTTACAGACGAAATAGGCTTAAAGGACACTCGCACTAATAGTGTTTCTCCTCGTATGTTCTCAGATAGTTGACCACTTTACAACTAAGCTATGCTTACAGAAAATTTCACACAGCCTCGGCCTTTTTTTTAGCCTTTTCCCATGTCTCTTGCAAGACAATTTTGGCAAAATTTGCATAACCGGTCTTGGGACGAAAAAGCTACTCGGAAATATTGATCGTGCGCCTGACCTGTCACGTAAACAGAACAAGCGTGATAATCCGTGAATTGCTAATGAGGAGATGGATACACTTATGAAGTGAAGGATCTCGGGAACGAGAACGGATGAAAACACTACAGTAGAAAGGGTCATAAACCTGGCGATTCTCGAGATGACAGTGCAACCCTTGATAAAGTCATCAAGATCCGCCGTTGGATGTATCTGGGCCATACAATCAGAACGGGAAGCACCAGACTCACCAACGCTATCTTTCAATGGCATCCGGAGGGATCCAGACGAAAAGGGCGACCGAAGCAGAGGAGTTACTAGCCAAAAAGTTTGAGGGGTGGCAAGGGATTTACCGACTATAGCTGGCCACTTCTGCCGACTGTTTTTGCAGATAAAAACGACTGTTATTCAGAAAAAATACTGTGTTGACTACGAAAAACCGACTGTTTCCAAGAAAAAAAATCAACTATATTTACGAGAATTCGCGGCGCTATATTTTCACCAACTGGCCGACAACATTACCCCCCCCCCCCCCCCCCCCCCCCCCCCCCAGTCGTGACGCCCCTGGACCGAAGAACACTCTGTGTCATACCTACCAGTAGGATCTCCACAATATCAACGCGTCTATCCCGCCCAAATCTGAAGATGTATGGGCAGCGGCACTTAGGAGAGACGACTGGTGGCTCCTTGTGGATGCCCTAAGCGCCTGAGGAGGAACTACGGTCTAAGGTAAGAATGAATTACTATCATAAGTACGGTATAGTCTCACCATTCCCCGGCGAGTCCAGGGGAACGGTAAGAATACAGGGAATCGCTTCGTAGACACTCTGGGTGGAAGAGAACAAGAAAACGGAAAATGTCTCAATATGGATTTTGTTCGGAAATTCGCACATGTACATCCCTTTATGTGGCCATGAATCGTTCCTGCATTTACCGTATATACGCGGTTACTTTTCTACTGCACTTATGCCCTCTGGCAGTGCGTTACACACGCCACAAATCATGTCAAGATTACATAACTAATAGTGTAAACGCGCGACCTTCTGCCTTCGATAAACGTTGGGATAAGTGGCAGAGCCTGTCTCCGGTGGGCTACTTTTCTTATTATTATTTGTGTGTTTTTAAATCTTTAAAACGATCAGCGGAACTATTTGATATTGATTTATGGGCTTCAAAAGCCTTAACCTTAGTTGGGCCACATGGACGAATCCCAAGTTGCAAAACCCCATCTTAATTTGGCAGACCCAAGGAAGACGTCGACATGAAGCGCGAACTTATCAGAGGAACAACATACATCTAAGTTTGCCACCTGAGTGGAACCATTATTTGTTCTTGGTGGAAGCCTGGCAGCAGCCCACCAGAGCAAAGAACTGTCACCTAGTCGTGGGTGCCATGGTTGCCTGTGGTGACACTGGGCGATTTAAAAAAGGTGCCCAAGGAGTGACCATGGGCCTCCTACACTGACAAAAAAAAATCTTGCAGTATTTGCTACTGGGATTAATCTTGTCTCTAAAAAGATAATCTTATCTCTGATTCGGATTAATCTTATTTCAGTAGAGATAAGATTGATCCCAGTCGCAAATACTGCACTTACCTTTAATCCTTAGCCTACTCGGAGAAACTTTTAACAGTGTATACTACTACCAAGGGCCCTTAATAAGTGGTTCATTACTTACTAAACATGTAAAAAATATGATCGGTAAGACGAAGCAAGGAGTTGATTTTAACCTTGAAGAAGATGAACTGAAAACTGCTAACGATCTGAACGCCCATCTCGTCCATATTGTGCAGTCTCTACCACCTCTACCAAAAGAAGAAATCCCGCAATCACCCCCTGATTTTCCTATTATTACCCCTAGTGAAGTATTGCGAAACTTAAAAAATTAAAAAGAACTAGTTTAACCGCAGTTGATATGCCCGTGGATTTAATAAAAGCTTTCCAGATAAAATGTGTAACCCTCTATCTCATATTTATAATGAGATAACAGAAACGGGTGAATACCCTTCAGTTTGGAAAAATGGTTTTGTTACCCCTATACCGAAGAAGGAGGCACAGGCACCTAATGATTTTACAGGTGTTCGTCCGATAACATTAACGCCAGTTTTCAGTAAAGTATACGAGCAGTGTTTGACATCGTGGTTGAAAGGTCATATACTTGGAACTTATCGACAAAAGGCAGTTCGGTAATCTACCACGGAGATCTACAGCCCATTATTTGGTAAGTCTGATCGACGAGATCCTTAGAAATCTCGACCTGCCTGATCGATGGCTTAGCCTTATTGCTATTTATCTGAAAAATGCTTTCGACCTAATCAGGCACAGTATACTTTTGAAAAAACTGATGGATCAGTTCAAAGTAGACCCATTTTTGGCGTGAATTGTGGCTAGTTTCCTCTCCAATAGGACCCAACAAACTAAGTATAAATCGACGTATTCGGCTACTCCTCCCTATTTTTTGCGGAGTGCCTCAAGGAACCCTGTCCCTGCTTGGCCCACTACTCTTGTTGGTAATGGTGAATGACCTTGCCACTTCTTTACCTGATCGCTGGAAATACGTCGACGACTTGTCCCTTCTTGAAATATGTTTCAGGAACATTAAAAGTAGCGCTAAATCTCTTATAGACGATATTTGCGAGGACGCAGCGTCTGGGGACATGACAGTTAACACGGACAAAACAAGTGTTCTTATAGTAAACTTCCTGAAGACCAGACCTGAGTTCGAACCATCACT
Organism: Branchinecta lynchi; assembly: GCA_023053575.1. NCBI lineage: Eukaryota > Metazoa > Arthropoda > Branchiopoda > Anostraca > Branchinectidae > Branchinecta > Branchinecta lynchi. Next base: position 18,063,059 of record JAKZAP010000013.1, on the reverse strand, counting down.
CTCTGAAGAACAGTTCGTCGAGAAAATAAAACTTATCGGCGTATGGATTTCGCGGACATGAAATGGCATGACCAAAAGAGGTAACTTGGCACTTTTGTACCTGAAACTGCTGGCAAGGTATGGCGTCCTCAACGAGGATTTACATATTTCGTTTAATCGACCGGTACTGGAGTACTGCTGTCCCGTCTGGCATTTTGGGCTGACGCATGAGCAGTCGGGCTCGTTGAATTCAATATCGAGCCCTTTTAATTACTTCTAAATCCCCAAAGGTGCCGTATTTAACTCTTCTTAATATGTTTCATTTAAAAACCCTTTCCCAACGCCGCGAATCCCTGTCATTTAACCTTGGAAAACAAATACTACAAGAACCCTACGCCCCATCCTGCCCCCTGATTTCGCCGCAATTCGAGTCAGGCTGGCAGAGCAGCTTCCCAGCCGATTCCAGTAATACAACCGGTCACATTCTCTCATGCCCGGTATGAGCGTAGCTTCGTGCCCTCATTCATGAGCCGGCTCAGTTCTGAAGCAGTTTTAACAACTGCCAGTATATAAATATACGTCGAAAATTTTCGTTTGTAACTGCCAGTATATAAATATACGTCTAAAATTTTCGTTTGTTCTTTAAATTTTTACTAATTTGTATTGCTGTCTGAGAACCTTGTTTTGTTGTTGCTGTTGTATTTATTCACTTCATGTCTGACGGCATCATTGTTGTTGTTGTATTTATTCACTCTACGTTTGACGACATTTTATCTTGATACAGTTATTTTTGTTGACAAAAAAACGAAAATTGGCCTAGTCCGTGAATGGTTTGAAAATAAATTGAATTGAATTAAACTGAACTATACCCAAAGGGTCCTTCCACTATTTATTCTTATCTTTCACCTTTACTCAGGGTTAATTGCCGGTTGCATGATATGACACTCAAGAGCGTATTTCTTAGTCAGATACAAGAAAGTGTTCCATTCATTAAAGTCCATTGCTTCTTGTCAAGAACGGATTATGGCAAGAACCTGCGACGCTTAGCCCAGCGCTGAGCAAAAACTCGCGATCGAGTTCCGTAAATAATGACCGTTACGCCCAAGACCTTGTGCACCGGTTACGCATAATATCATAGGACTAATGTACTAAACGTTGCAGAGGCTGAGAATGTAAAAGTGTCTGGTACAGTGAAAGAGCCCATTCGGGTCTGGAATTTGTAGTCGGAGCCAGGATAAACTTTCTACAATCCACCAGTAGTAGGCCCTTTAACTATGAACAACAAATCAAAGCCCTTAGTGCACTGGAGGCTTGGTTCTGCTGTGGTTTCACCACTTAATACCCGCATCCATCTATTACTAGATGTCTGGGTCTTCCGTAAATTTAAGCCAAATCTTCCGGATACCATGAGAATGACGATAGTTAATTCTGACATAACTCAAGATTTCACAAATATCCCTTTTGCTCGTCTCTTGTCTCCTATCCCTCACTATGTTTTCCGCCCCATTCATTCGCATTCTTTTTTTATCTCCTAAACGTGTTGCTTCTATGACACCCTTCCAGATTCCGAATCTTCTGGAGATTCCGGAATTCCAGATTCCGGAAAGATCTTCCGGATTCACCTCGGCCACAACCGATATCTGGAATTTGGAGGAGATATCTGGAACGCGAGCCTGGCTTTTAATGAGGTTGCCGTCCAAAGAAGCCATTATAAGTTATGATGATGAGAGGAGCCATTCTTTATTATGGTAGTTACTACCATAGTTACTTGGTTACTTCATAGTTGCTTAGTTACTTCTGGGACGAAAATAATAACAGCACGGACCGACGCCACCATTGTGACTGGAATCCCAGCTAAACAGATAGCTCCATCATCATAAGTAAATTGTAACTCTTTTCGAACGAAAATGATAAAAGGGAGGATCTATTTCTCGTCTCGTGCCGAACGGTAGATCGAAAATATTAACAGACTCGCAACGATCGTAACTGATACTAACTTTATGGAATGCAACCTGAGATAATAAAGGAAACTTCCGACATCGAGGTTGATATTTTTAAATGGCCGTCGAGGTTGTTTTTCTGATATGAACCGAGATGGAGGTATGTTAACTATTATGACTTCTTCGAACAGAATATTTTGATGGGTGGGACTTACTTTTCTTTTGTTGTACTTTTTTGCTTAATGAGTATGGAATTTTATTTTTGTAGAGTAGCAACCCAAGCCTACTGTAGACCTACTAAAATGACTACTGTTGGGACCAAAGCACTTCAGTTTCTACCAATACAGTCGCTTACTTTTTTTGGCGATTTAAATGCCATCTAGCGATCATGAAAGGACACCTGAACAATGAAACCATACTTGAACGCACCATGGAGAATGCATTTACAAACATGGCCACGGAGAGCATTCTTCTCCTGAGCGTGACGTTTTCAAAATAGGGATGTTCCTTTCTGGAGGTTTGCACATGCAGACTCCAAGACAAAAAGCGCAATTCATGCAAATCTTGTACAGCGCTGGCCGGATGGTATTGGAATTTCTTCTAAATATATATTTGGGCTTAACTTGTTAAAAAGTATTCCAGAAGAAGGGTTGATCAGAGACATTTTTTCATTTCTAAAATCGTTCGATACTGAAATAAGGACAGATGCAAAATGAAGCAAAAATCATAGCTTGGAAACACTATTTCGTATTTGGATTGGGTTTTCTGCAGGCAATGTTTAACGGAAGCCATACAGATAGGGATGATACTTGGTACTCATCATTCAGGTGTCCTTGAAAGCCTACTATAGATCGAATAAAATGAAAAAGTAAACAATAACAAAACAACGTTTTGGCTCTTAGGAAAATCAGAAAAATTCGGGATCAAAGACAGCGATCAACGCTGACTAATTAGCTTTTGGAAAGCAAGGGACAGTACGGCGTTGTTTCAGTTGACACGCGGCATTTTCAGTGGAAAACTGATTGTGACAAAGTATGACCCAGGGAATAGGCCGGTTGTCTAAGAGAGTAAGATGTTCTGTAATTTTTTCAATGCTGAATAACTTGCTTTTGGTAGGATGTTGTTTCAGTTGACAAGCTGTATTTTCAGTGGAAATCAGACTGTGACCAGGTGCGACCTAGGGCAGAGGCTGATGGTATAAGAGAATAAGATCTCTGTCGTTTTTCAACGTTTATTTTAGTTTTTATATAATTTGTTACGTATTTTGTGGGTTTTTTTCTGACAGTGTTGTTTTAAAAAAAAAAATTTATGTCAGCTTCTACTTTTCAGTTTTTGAGGAAAAGTGCTCGATGAACATCTACGGAGGCTGATACGAGGTCGTAACAACGTCCACAAAAGTAATCATAATATATCTTCCTCTGGGACATAGGACGGAAGATCTGCATTGCATACCTGTTCGAGAATTTAATGTTTTAACTTCAGATATCGATGCTGATATCGGAAAATAGCACCGAGGGTCATTGAAAAGTTGTGAAGTCGTACAAATTTTAAAATAATTGTATATATCAACTATATTAGGTTTAAGTTGACAGTCCTATGGTACCATGTTGTAAAACAGATATTCAGGAATAAATACGATGATTGACTGATTCATATTGTAGTCTACTATTAATCTGTGGTTCAGACTGCCTGTCACTTTGCCATATTCATTGCAATTAATTTAAAAAACGATTTATTTACATGGATTCACGTTTGTTTATCCAAACGGACGTAATATAAAAAAAGTCAAATCCACATTTATAGCTTAGCAAAAAATATAGCAATTTTTTGTTTGTTTCAATACCGCCTAACAAATATCGAATCAACAACGAAATTTAAAAATTGTTCCTACGTATTCAGCAAGCAGCCAGACGTCACACTGACGATATCGAGTCGGAACTAAGTCGTTTTGACGTTGATTCCTGCAAAAACAAAAAACTTAGATCACTGAGGGCCAGAACAACTTCATACATCGTTCGTAAGTTTCGACTGTCACAGCTAACGTCTTTGAAAGTTTCTTACTTTAACTATTGTAAATTTCTCCTTAGTTCCCCTGTTCAAGTTTCAACAACAACAAATAAGCCATCTCATGCACCGACAACGGATACCCCGACAAAACTGAGCAGAGCTAATTACTGAGCTTGAGTTGACACCCGTCTACTTCCATCTTAGCCCTTTGCAAGCACTGAGAGAAAAAGACCTTAGAATAGTGACGTTATAATAGTTCCGTTTTCGCAGATCTGATATTTAGATACCACGGTCCGAGCGTGGTAACTGATCGCGGTATCTGAAAAAGTCATCTTACTTTCATCAATTTTTGTCAAATTGGTGGGAAAGAAGTTAGGCATTTAGTGATGTGTCTCAACATCAGTTTTTTTGGGGGGATGACTCCGAAAAGCGGACTTTCGGCAATTATCGTGTTTGTAGAGCAACCGTATATCAGATACCACGGTAACTGCAAAAACGACTAATTGCAGATGCAGTTACCGTGGTAACAGGTACCGTGGTATCTGCAAAAACGCAACTAATGTTAAACAACCAAAGGTCGCTTACTCGCGACTTTTCTTCTCCGGGGCTCTACTGCGATGACTTGGTTGTAAAGGTAACGGAATATAATAATCCCCATAGCTCCTAACCTTTACCCGTTACCATCGGGCGGGGCATCAGGAATCTGTTCGACTATTCACGGTCGTAATTACAGAGATCGGGAGACGGAGGTTCTGTTGATTATTTGTTCTTGGTTTTCGTAATACAGAACCAGTAACCACATCTAAAGATTAAGACCCGACGACGAAGCTTTGGAAGATACTTGGTTCATTTAAAAACAAATGCCATGAAAAACGGAAGTAATTTTCCGGTTCCAAAATCTTTTCCTCTGCTTCATTTTATCAAGTGTATTTTTTGTTTTTACTATCTGACTGCGTTTTTCAACTGTTACGCTGCCATGCAAACAAACTGCGATGTACTTTTTAGTGGTCTATTTTATTTCCACGTTATCCCTCTTAAAGTTACCGAAGCTTCAATGATCCACAAGAGAGGTATACTTCTCTGAACGTTAGTTAACCTTGAACAGTGACATCTTCATCCACTTGTTGACGCAAAAGTTTAACTATGAGCGTGTTCCACCCTACTTGCCGTACTACTACGCATGGCGTCACGGATCCTATCTTCTTGGCGTCAAGGCCGGAACTCAATTTTCTATTTTCAGCAAAGTATCGTGCCGCGGTCTGATTGGGCCATTCACGTGACAAAGATCGTAGTTACCACGCTAACTACGCTCCCGAGCATGGTAAGCAAATAGTTACTATTACGAGAAGGTTGGAACGCTCATCAAAGTAACTTCCCACGAGGTTGGAACGAATAGTTACTACTTTTAGAAGGGTGGAACACACTCTATTAGTCGGCAACAGTAGCTAATTAAAAAAGGTTTATCTTCGCTGAAACCGTAAGGGCGAGACAAAAGCTATAATGGGTAAATAGCAATCGAAGAAGACGTGCTTCAACAATAGCCTTCTCCCCCTAGCCTTACGGGAGGCTTCTGATTCATACATTTCCAAAACTATCCGCCCGGTTCGCTTGTGATTTAGAACAGTCGTGTGTCGAATAATAATTAACCGACTGAATTTTAGAGAAAACTGAAAATTCAAAAAGAAAGGCTTTACAACAGAGTCTCTACGGATACGAGGACAAAAAGTCTGATTTTGGCGTACGGTTGCGAATGTTCACCTTCGCTCCCTGATTTGCACGTAGCAGGTTTCAACATAGTAGCACGAATATCGCAAGCAGAATCTTATCGGACTTATTTCTCAAAGACTTGTTTTCGCTTCAACTAAAGGCGTTTTTCCGTGCTCCCACAAACAGTCTGTGGGTCGATTGTGGCTCGAAAAGGGTGTTCCACGGCCTTTTGTGCGACCAACAAGATTTTGTGGCTCGCTTTGTGGCTCGAATTCGACAAACAACTGCCGAAGTGATTGTCGATTTTGTGGCTCAATTCTAGCGGGAAATTCAAATTTAGCAGCAAAACAATGTCAAAACAATAAACTGGACACTTTCTCAAGCATGTAGACATAAAACTGAGGATCCTTTTAGCACGGAATGATAAGGACGAAAGCCTGGAGTCCTATTTATTGGGATTTTGTATTAATTTTGTTTTCATTTAAAGACATCCGAATTTACCGCCCAAAAGATAGACAAAACGGTTATTACCCGAGTTTCAACTTGTGGCTCGATCGTGTTTCCGCGACAAACACTCAGAAGTGTGTGGCCCACAATTGTGTCACGGAAAACCGCCTCAGGGGTAAAAGCGAGAGAAACTCTGTTCTTGGGAAACCAGCAACGGATGGTTCGATAAAAGCCTTCAACTCACCCTGTCTTTCTCTTTGGATGACTTGTGGCTCTTATGCTCCCTATGCTTTTCCTTCTTATCTTTCTTCTTCTCGTGCTCTTTCGCAGTCCCATTCTCCACTTTCCTATGCTTTGCTGGGTGTTCAACGACTGCAGACGGCGATCTTTCCCTCTTTCGCACTTCACTCACTGGATTATTCATCTTGAATTTCAACTTCAAGCCTTCAGTGGCGGCGATCTTCACTTCCGGCGCTTTCGGTGGAGAGAGGGGACGAACGGGGGAGGGGGGCCTGGGGGCCTTGATTTTTAGCTTAGGGATGTCACGTTTTTCCGGTGATTTTCGTTCCTCGACCACTTTGACCTTGAGCTTTTTCAAAGATTCTTCCTCCCTGTTTTTTTCTTTCGATTTGTCTTTATCCTTCTTATGCTTTTTCCGGTCTTTCTTGCTCTCGTCACCCTCCTTAGCCTCCTTATGTTTGTGTTTCTTATGCTTTTCTTTCTTCTTCTTCTTGTGAGACTTCTCGTCTTTGTCATGGCTCTCTGATAGCTTCCCAGTAGCATCACCGGATTCAGATGGTTTCCGGATCTCTGCCTCTTTTCTCGTTTCGACAGATTCACGTCGGATTTCCTCTTTCCGAATCTCAGCGGGTTCTTTCCGGATTTCGGTCGTTTCTTTGCGGATCTCGGTCGTTTCTTTCCGGGTTTCTACGTGTTCTCGCCTGACCTCCACCGTCTCTTTCCGGGGAGGTGGCTCAATAGTTTCGGCTAATCTTCGCAGAGTCTCTACAGACTCCGGAATTTTCCGATGAGACTCATCCGGAGTAATCCGGAACGGTTCCGTTTTTATCTCGCTATGTTCCGCCACTTCAGGTACAAGGGAAGGCAAGGTCACAGAACCCGACCCATCTCTTAAAGAGTCATAGTCACTCTCCACCTTCCGAAGCACGACGGAAGGTTCATTCGAGGACGTCGTCCGGTGCCGCTGCGGTGGACTAAAGAGTGAAGCAGCTGTGGGTGGCTGCTCCACCTTTTTCGGTAAGGGTGGCTCGACCTTCACAAGGCCAAACATACTAGTAGCTGGCGTAGTCATTAGGGTACTGAATAGATTCTCATGCTCTTTAGTGTCGATTGTCGAATATAGAGGTTTTTCCTTTTTAACGTCGCGAAGTTCAATGTTTGTTACTTCTTTAATTCTCTTAGTCACTGTTTGTTCTGTCTTCACCTCAGTCGCCTGGATAGACTGAACGGCTTGTTTGAGCAAATTTTTGTTTTCTTCGACAGCTTTCATCTGATATTGCACTGAGGCCTTGGGATTTTCAACGCGCTTACTGGAATCGTCTTCAGGGCTAAACAAGCTAGGCATGCCCTTCACTTCAGGTTTGGTATCTTTTTCGCCCAAAAGGGCACCAAAAGGGGGGGATAACCCTAGCGCGGATTCGAAGTCAAGGTCCCAGTTAGACCCGGACATGACATCGTGCTCGATACCAACGGGGTAGTCACCGAGAACCCCAGAACTAAACGGATTCATAGGCATGGACTCATTCGCAGAGCCAAACATGTTTAACTGCGGCTGTGGTTGAGGGGGTTTCGGGGGCTCGGGTGGTTTTGACTTCGGTAGCGGAGGGGGCGGTACGGGAGCTTCTCGGGGCGGCTTTATTACGGGCATCTGCGGCTCTGACTTGACGGCGACCATCCGCTTCGGGTCATGACGCTGGTCTGATCGGGGTTGCTCCGGTCTGGGTTTCGGCCTCGGCGGCTGTTGCTGTTGAGGGTGTTTTAACTCAGGTCTCTGGTCAGGTCGCATTGCAGGGTGGGGCTGATCGAGCGGAGGCATTTCCGGTCGCAGGGTTTGGGGCACTGTTTCCGAACGTGGCATGGACTGACCCAGGTCGGGTCGGGGTCTCGATGTGGGCGCTGCTTGCTCAGGCCGGGAGAAGGGTTTCACCTCCGGTCGCTTCTCAAGGCGTGGGTGGTGTACGTCGGGTCGGGGCTGTTGTGTTGCTTCGGGTCGGGGTTGTGGCTGCGACTGTGGCTGAGGAGCAACTGCAGTGACAGGCTTCGAACGCGGCAGACTTGGCTGGGTTTTAGCCTTGAAGAAAATTAGAAACATTAGCAACGGTTCCAGATATTCGCCGGACAAAACAACATACTGATCGACTAGCAACCCTATTTAGTAGGTAACTTTAAGTAAGGGCCAACTAAGTTTTGTCGTTCACTTTTCATCTACAGGGCATGAACACCTTACATCAGACGGTTTACATCAGGGATTTTCTTCTACAAATACAAGCCTCCCTTCCTTCGATCGTTATAGCAGGTCGCTGGCACTGAACTTACCTCCGAGTTACAAGACTAGCTCAATCCCACTTAGATTCAGACAAGATTTGACAGCTCTTAAATCGAAAAGAATATAATTAAAAGTGAAAACTTATATAAATACAAGCCTCCCTTCCTTCGAGCGTCATAGCAGGTCGCTGGCACTGAGCTTACCCTCCGAGTTACCAGACTAGCTCAATCCCCCTTAGACTCAGACAAGATATGACAGCTTTTAAATCGAGAAGAATACGATTCGAGAAGAAAATTTCAATTTCTGTGGTCTTAGTTTCGATCATCCCACAGCACAACTAATAATAATAGACGAGACAACCCGACATTTTCCATTTGCCGAGTCTCACTCTTTTCGAAATGGAGTCAGGCTATCGAGGTGCTGTTCAAAGGAGCTAATTGGTTAGAAAGACTGGTTATGTTCTGTGTGTCTCGTCAAAACCAAGGCCGTAGCGCGGCTAACTTTTTTCTTCACTAACAGCAAGTTTTACAGCGGAACCGATTTACATGTTGTTGATTTTTTTAAACTTGGTTTAGAAGCTACCGCGCTTCGAAATCAAAAGTCTCGCGGACAGAAACTAAATTAACAGAGTAGACTACGCCACTCATTCAATAAATTTAGGGTTTGTTATTCGTTTATTTTATATTTTTACTTATGAATTACTTTTTCTTCTTCGTGTGCTGCACTGTCCTACGCGTAAGAAGTTTCAAAATAGATAACACATGGATGTGCAGTTTCAACAGATTGCACATGAGATGTTGTGATTTGCAAACGCCATGCATTAAACGTTATGCACTAAATTCATTACCATCGGAAGAGCCGAAAAACCGCCGGAAAAGCATCTGATGACTTTCCCGATATCATGACAATAGGTAATGAAGTCCTAGTCTCCTCAACCTGAACAACCAATCCCATACAAGAGGCCACTCAAAGAAACTTTCTAAATGCCACGTGAACACAAGAATGCGTCAAAACTTCTTCTCCGAAAGAGTTGTCAACGACTGGAACTCCCTCTCCAAGTCTACAGTGTCAGCAAATTCACCTGTAACTTTCAAGAAGTCACTGGATAGCGAGTGGTCCTGCAAGAACTGGAAATACTGCTGGCATGATCCAGATCCAGATCAGTAACAGATGCCAGCCATCATCACTCACGGAGCAACACAGATCCATTCGACCTTATCGCTCCGAAGTGCGAATTAAGGTAATTAAGGTAAGGTAATGCATAACGTTCCAATGACTAGCGTCTGGAAAACGTAACAGAAAAAATGTTATTTGGGTTATGTGTGTGTTATTAGTGTTATTTACTGAAACCTCGTATCATCGTGTTTTCTGTCATGAAACTTCTAACACGTGTAATATCAATGCCCAGAGTTATTTTGCTCACAATTTGCTCATTAGTTCATTCAAAGGTCAACAATTGAGTCAGTTCTGAATTCTTACCTGCGCTTGAAGCGTGTTTTGAGGTAACTGTTGCTGCTGTTGAATCAAACCTTGAGCGGGGTGCGGTCGCATTCTCTGCGCAGCTTGTGCCGCTTGTGGAGGTGGGACCGCAGGATGCGCGGCAGGCTGAGGTTTGGCCAAAACGGCGGGGGGCTTGGTTCCATTTATCTGCCTCTGCTGAGGAGGTAGGTTGGAAGGTAGGGACGGGGGCTTCTGCCTCTGAAGGATGTGGTTCGCCAACGCCTGGCCTGTTCTTTCTTTCTGATCTTTTGCGACACCAGCGGCGGAATGGTCGACAGGTACTTCTGAAACAAAAGGAAGCACTCGGTATAATAATAATAATAAATTACTGAAAAAGCCAGATACGGCCATACAACAGACGCCTAAGGCGCCAACAAAAATCAAGTTGTCTGCATTAGAAACGAAAAAACGACCTCGCGAATTATACATGCGAAACTAAGTGCTGTAAGTTTTGTTCCCTCTACTTACGGTTTCACGTGAACCAATCATGAAATGCCTGACTGGTACTGCGTCTGTCTTTCTCAAACACACGAATGTCAAAGCAACTTCAAATCTTACCCCGGACCACAACCCTGAAGTTTCATAACATATTTCAAATCGTTTATTCATAAACCAACTTCGTAGCTTTCTTCGTTAGAAGATGCTAAATTACGCTGTACTCTGTAATCATCGTCGCTGGAACGCGTTGTCATCAACACAAACAAGTTAAACGTTTAATAGATGGACATGCAAGACCACAACGGCGCAACGCCATCTTGCCTCATCCATCTTGCCTGATATAACACAAGGATGCACGATTCCAACAGATAACACTAGGATGTCGGACGTTATCTTTTACAAACATTACACATTCAAACGTTCTGCACACAAAAAGGGCCAAAACACCGCCGAAAAAACATCAACCGACTTTTTGTTCGTATTCATGATATCTGAAGAGTCAGCAGATGCGGCGGTTTTTCAGTTCTTAATGACAATACTTGTTATGCAGAGCATGTTAATGCCTCAAGTTCGTAACATAACAGCTCGCATCCTAAGTGTTATTTGTTGAAACCGCGCATCCTTGTGTTATTAGTTACAAAACTTCTGACAGTGCAAATACGGTGACAACTGATAACCGGCTAGTGCGGCCGCAACATCGGACTGTTCTTAAAGAACACACCAACAAGTCTGGTGACAGAGATCGCAGTTAATGGTAGACTTCAGTTACTAAACAAGACCTAAGGTTTCGATGGGATCCCAAAAATCTAATATCTGATCCAGACAACTGGGTCTTGTCTTCGCCAGATCCAATCTTCGCCAGGCTAATCATCAGAGAAAACCAAGTTCAGACATACCTATATAAGCCATATCTATTTTGACGATACTGACCGAAACTTCCTGCTTTACTTCTGCCAAATTTCTGGTTTCGGCCGAATTCCGAGCGAACTACTTGTTCAGCAAATAAGAAAATTCAGAATCGAATTCAGCATATCTCCTTATCCTTATCGAGAACATCTAATCAATGTCACATAAAACTATAACTTATAAAATAAAACGGTTACAACCAGATCCCGGACGAATTATATGTCCGGTTAAAAAATGATTGTCATATAGAGACCAAGCGTCTTTTCTTACCCCTAAATCTGTCATCTAATCAATTTCAAATAAAACTTATTACTTTTAACAAATTTTCCGGTTTCGGCTGGATTCCGGGCGAACTAGTTGTCCGGGTAGAAAATGCTTTTCACACGAGTGTTTGGCATGTGTACTTACCCCTACATCGAACATTTAGTCAACTTCAAATGAAACTTTTACTTTTAACCAACTTCCTGGTTTATAAATATAGCTCCAATAAAATGTAGCTGACTTATCGGCTTTGCACCGTCAAATATGATTCCTGGTTTTTGCAGGATTCCTGACAAACTACTTGTCCTGCGAGAAAATGTTATTCACCATCGTGTTCACCATGTCTTCTTACCCCTAAATCGTACATTAAGCAACTTCAAATGAAACTGTTCCTTTTAACCAGCTTTCCGGTTTTTGCCAGATTCCGGACGAACTACTTGTAGGACGAGAAAATATTTGCATATTCGTGTTCAGCATGTCTTCTTACCTCATAATCGACTATCGCATTAGCTGTTTAAAAATATTTTGTTTGCTCCTTAATTTGAACCCCCTCACCCACCCCTAAATGAAGGGCTACAGAGCCCATCTATGAACTTGACATTACCCTTGACCAAAAGAATCCTCACAGCAAGTGTCATCAAAAGTATCTCATTCCCTTGGAGAGTTATCGTGCTGACAGACGGACGGACAGACGGACAACTTTTGCGATGTCATAGGTATCACTCCACTGACGTTTTTGGATCCCAAAAATACATGTTATCTAGCAATTATATTTCTTTTCTTTAAATTCATTGATTTATTTTTGTATCTAATCGGATGGAAGATAAGACTAGTACCACGCGCTTTTTTCTTTTTTTTCCACCGTATGTGTCTTATCCTAGAACTCTCGTGCTATTTTTGTGTTTGTTTTAATTGTTAGCTATGGTGTCCTAAAACTCTCGTTCTCATGTGTGTTTATACGCTGTAAAAAGTTTCTCCGTATAAAAATTAAAGTTAACTGCAGTATTTGCTACTCAGATTCATCTTATCTATATTTGGTATTAATCTTATCTGCGTAGGGATAAGAGTCATCAGAGTAGCAAATACTGCAGTTGACTTTAATCTTTGCACGGAAAAACTTTTTACAATGTATTCGTTTCAATTTTTAATGCCTTAAGCCAGGATTTATTACTCAAGGCAAGAGGTACCCTCATTGACACCAAACAAACTATTGTTACGATTCGTCATCAGCGATATTTCGGCCCTTCTTGGCAAGGGTCCTCGTCAGGCTGTCAATCCTCTGGTTCAACTTCGGGGAAGGAAACAAACCTGTAATCTAAGCAAACAAACATTGTTTGAATAAATGTTTCAAAGTCAGCTTGGGCTCAAAGAATATTTACTGTTACGTTTATACAGTGCGTGGATCCGAGCGTATTTTGAAATCCGAGCATATTTTACGCACGTATTTGGGCTTGAAAAGATCCATAGCAATACAGACATATTTAAGAAATCGGGTTCGTTTTGCATATAAATCCATCCGTACTGCTAGAAATCTTTTCAAGCTCAAATATGTGCGTAAAATATGCTCGGATTTTACGCAGTGTGTAAACCCACCATATAGCTCATTGCTAAAACTAAAGAGGTAAAAACAACAAGAGCTGGAAGCTCATATGGCACTTGCAAGGCTGGGTCAGACGGAAGTGATGGTCAAACGTTTTTTTGTTCACATGCGCCAAACTTGCAAGGCTGGGTCAGAGGATGGAACTGATGGTCAAAAGTTTTTTTTTCTTACTTCTGGGTTAAGATGCGCAGTTTGACGGTGCTATAAATTAATTTCTGAGCAAAACCTTGAGGCAAAAAGGATCATGTGCTCATGGCTATCGTGAACAAGTAAATTTTGCTTAAAGCACAACTCTTACTAGAAACGATCTTTTCCCTATGAAATGAATCAGAATAAACTCTTTTGGAAATACCATTCCTTCCCACCTAAAACTAGAGATTCTCTTGTTAGCGCCTGTAGAGTATATCCAGCCTTCCTGCTCTCCGACGCGGCGGCTGGGCGCAAAACATTTGAAAACTGAACCGTGCCTTGGTTAAGAAGTGGCAAAACTAAGCAAATAAAAGAAGTTATAAAGAGGAGAGTATCACATACTTATATGTGAAAGAGTTGTCAGCGTACATTGAAGATTACGACAAACTTTTCGTTGGGTGACGGGAAAACTCGGAAAGGCCGAAAAAGCGCTAAAAATTCGTAATTATGAAACGAAACAATGGAGGAAGGTGGGGATTTTAGAAGCTTATAATTCCATATGGGAGCTAAGTATATTATAAAAGGCAGAATAAGCAAGAGGGGTCCTTTAAAAGTATTTTTTGCACTTCGCGGTTAAGATGAGTTCTTTAACTGATGGTCTTTAAGATGATGTCTTTTCTCGATCTATTTCTCGATGTCTTTTCTTTAAGACACCCAATGATGTCAAGTTTATAATGCTCCAGCAAAGTTTTATCGTCTTACCACATCTGGAAATACCTTAACTCACGATCACCGGACCCCCCCCCCCCCCCTACAGCTCCCCCCGCCCCCCTCGGTGCCCGAATCCGGTCCGATTCTGTCACTGTTGCACCTAGGACTTGTACCTGTACCTACTTCCCACAAAGTTTCGTCTGATCGCTCTATTCTATGCGTGTCACACGGGTTCCGGTCCCCCTCCCCCCCCCCCCCCGACTCCTCCCCAGATTCGTCGGATCCGGTCCAGACTTGAAATGAGACATCTGATACACGAGGTCTTTCCAGATATCAAGTTTCATTACGATCCGATCACCCATTCGAAAGTTATGAATGCCCCTATTTTCCGAATTCCGCCAGCTCCCTCACCCCCCACGATGGTCAAATCGGGCTAGTGACTATTTTCAGGTTAGTTTGGTCGGGTCCCTGACGCCTGACAATTTTTATCGTCCTAGCACGTCTAGAAGGACCCTAACTCGAGAACAGTAGCCTTGCAGACAGACCAGCAGACCGAAAAGTGATCAGTATGTGGCATTTGAGCAAAGCTGCAAGTGCCATAAAAACAAAAAAAACAACTTACGAGGTCTTTGAGGAGGAACTTCCGGTTTCTTCGGAGCTACGGCCGGCACGGTAGGTTGCACTCCTGCAGGCGCAGTGGTGAAAGGGGACCCAGCAACCCCCTGGGTTCCACTCTTGATACGATTTTTCAACCTTGCAGGACATTTGTTGAAAATATCCAGGAATTCAGTAGTCAGGGCCTCTAGGGTTTCCAGCGTGACCGTTTTATCGATGTAGTACCACCAATTTCTCCCGGCTGAACATGGTGGTATCTAAAGTGAACAAACGTAAATTAATAACGCATCAATAAACCTATTTAAGCCAAACCGATCACAGATAAGAAAGGGAGACGAATCCGTATGAACTATTACAGTTGGCTAAGAACAAAACAAATTCATTCAGACATAAAACAGTCTAAAAATGTACCAGAAAGATGTGGATGATATTTGCAAAAAAAAAAATTCTTCCTAGACCAACGCAGAATGACGGGGGGGGGGGGGGGTTGACAATTAAAGCTTCTAAAGAGCTCTTGCGCTTCTGTTTCCGCAGTTTTGCGTTTTGACGATAAATTTCGAGGGTCTACTGAGGGCGAAGTGGAGAACAGACTGTCGTGGACAAAACAGTATAGACCCATTCGATCATTGAGATGTGGTCGGTTAGGAGCATGAAGTACTGAAATCCATCCGGAATCCTTGGAGGTGACTACTCGGAATCTTTGGAGGTGACTACCCGAAATCTTTTATCGAAAAACCGGAAATTTGATCAAACAACTGCTCCCAAGTGAAGACGAGGATTGGTGACAAGCTCTACGGGATGAGACCAGAATAAAAAATTATGAAGTTGAAAGATAACGACTACCAACCATGGGCTACCCAATCAAAAGAAACCACAACCATCACTTCGCAAAAAAGATCGCCACTCTGCGGGTGACATATTTCAAATACTATGAATCCCTAGTCTGGCGCAATAAATGGCACCGAAACAGACGAGTCATCGTGACCGCGCCTTCTCGCGTTCGCACCTGCCACAGCGATGACTAAGCAATGTTCCACCCTTCCAAAAATAGTAACTATTAGTTACTTTTTTCTTCCAACCTCATGAAAAGTTACCACGATGACCGTTCGAACCTTCTCGAAATAGCTACCAACAGTAGCCTAACTGTTTGCTTACCACGCTTGGGATGGTAGTTAGCGTAGTATGTTCGTAAGCTGACGCCAGCCTTGACGCCAAGCAGCCGGGATCCGTGACGTCATGTGTAGTAACTACGGGAAGTAGGGTGGAACACGCTCTATGTGTCGAAGTAGTTCAGGCTATCTTTGTCATTTAGTACTTTGTCGTTTGTCGTTTTTTCTTTATATTGCTCCACAGTCTCCGTTAACCACTTTAAAGTTTAACCGAATGTCTGAGAACCGACAGTCTAGTTACACATCACATAAGGCGAAAGCCTTATTATCACAACTATATATGTCTATCACATATTCACTTAAACAGGGCTGGAAACCCGAGAAAAATGCGTTACTTCGCTTGCTCGTTATCCACAGATAATCGATTCCATCAAATGAAATTATCGTTCGGACTTGTGGTACGTCTGTTTACGCTTAAAAGGTTCATCAACTACAAATGTAAGCTATTGCCAAAAAGTGACATAAAAATGTCTGATTCCTTGTAAGACATATCTTAAACATCATTTCCTTCTTTATACAGGCTTAACTTTTCCGAGCTTCACACATATCATAGCGGCAACGCAGGCCTTTGTTGAAAGTCAAGTTCTCAGCGCCCGGGCGAACTTTGAGCTTGGTCACACTGGGCTCAAAAAGCAGCCTATTCGACAAACAACTAAAAATCCCTAGGGGACGTGAGATTTTGATGGGCTTTGTGGCAGCTTGGGGTAATGTGCAGACTGTAATTAGGGGTCAACTAAGGTTCCTGTAACCTAATTATACACGCTGTTTCGCTCTAATTGATCTCTTGAATTTAAAACGACAACATTCAGAATTAGTTGTATCTTGTTCTTTTTCTACTTTTGCAAACCCAAAAGCCAGTGTTGCCAAGGTCTTTGGGCTGTCGTGCAAGCAGTGAACACTCCAAGTGTTACTACTAGAGCCTCGGTT
>JAKZAP010000013.1:17921217-18041217 GCA_023053575.1 Branchinecta lynchi | reverse complement strand
TTATCCTAAAATAAACTACGGGTGACCTTCAGTATAGATAAGAAACCGACAGTTGGTAGCGTTGACCCCATGTGAATACTATGCTGAACATTAGACGAACATAAGACATACTCTCGCCGTTCCCCGGGACTCCCACAGCGGGTTCCCTGCATTTTAGTTGTCCCAGGGAGTCACTTCCCGCATTCTCGCGAGTCCGCGTCGACGGAGATCCTCCTTTTATCATCACCACCATCAAAAAAAGACTCACTTTCAGGTTTGGTGGGAGCTGATTTGAAGAGTTGCCTGTGTTGTTGTTTTTTTTAAGCAGATGTTACGGATGGCTAATAGGAATTTCTGAGATCAATACTGAGCTGATTTTAGGATAAGGTTGATTTTGAAAAAAAGACGTCCATTTTCTGCAGATTATGCTTTCTTTTCTAGCTAGTGCAACTGTAAACTACAGTTAAAGAACAAAAACAAAAATTTAACTAAAGTTAATTAATAGGTCTACAGCCGTTCTATGACAGCGTCATCAAAAGAAGTCAAGCAAGGGCGTATTTCTGTAAATTTTCGAAAAAAATCCGTACGAAGGCTTTTCCCATGTTCTCGTTGTTTACCGTCGGGCTAGTCCCCAAGAAGTGACTCCCTCTTTTTTCCCGGTTACCTTCGACCCCCCCCCCCCCCAGAAGCCCCCAGGGAACGGCGAGAGTCCGGGTATAGGTTAAAGTTAAAGTGTCCTACTGTCACATAGCAATGTACAAGTTTTAGGCACAGTAATAACGCCTATTCGGGTCGGGAACTGCACCAACTATGCGGTGGCCTTATGGAACGGGATGACAAAATTAGTATACGTCCGAGGAGACTTGACTGAGGGTCTGCTCCAACCCCCTCCCGACAGTTAATAAAGGTTACTGCAGTCGTTCCAAATCGTTCATCCATAAACACAGATTGGAGCGATAAGGGCAGTTTTCAGAAACTACTAGTATGAGATTGCCACACAACCTCAAGCGACAACTGACAAGAATGGGGTGGGTATCAAAGTTAAAACACAAATTTGAATACTATGTTTCCCTGGGCCGATTCGTGGTGCGGGAACGGTTTAGCATGCAAGATGGAGTAACTCAAGGGACTTACCGCGAACCAGCTGGCAGCACTTCACAACATGCGTATGAGGATGATCAATGACTGCATCAAAGCCTAAAGTTTGCAGCAAAATGTTCTCGTGGGTCACAAGCTTGTTAGCCAAGTCATTGTACAACTAGAAATACAAGAAAGAAATCACAAAACCTTCATCCATATACTTGACTGGTTTTATAGCACACTCAACTAGCTGTCTTTCTCTACTACTTTCATTCATACATAAAGCAAAACACGACATCTCTGACAATTCACAAGTACCACTGGACATGACATCATCTGAGATATTACAATCCGGTAGCTGGAGATCTCTGCAACTGCGGTACTGAGCTTCAACTGTAAAGTTCACAGTTCGCTTACCACCATATCATGATGACCCTGGACATGCCCTGTGAAGCAATTCATCGTCCTTGCGCTTCTAAAAGTACTCTAACTCGCGATAACCTGGCCGACAGACGGGCGGAAAACTGATCGGTAAATAGTAAACTGATAGGTTGCAAGTACCGTAAAAAGGAAGTTCGGCTAGCTTAAAGGACCCCTCTTCCTTACTCTGGGTTTCATTTTATCCCTAGCTCGCGTGTGAGATTGAAAGCTTCCAAAATCCTCGGCTTTCGCCATTGCTTCGTTTGTAGCTACGACTTTTAGCGCTTTTTACGCCTAGCCGAGTTTTGTTAGGCATGCAACGCAAACTTTGAAAAGGCTTTAAGGTCCGCCGAGAACTTTTTCACACATAACGTAATAAGCTTTAAAGTGTTGTTTTCCATTCTGGAAGAAAGGGTAGGCCATCAAGTCTATCTTCTGTTATGGACTTCTTTTGTTTTGCTTGGTTTTCCCACTTTTTACCACAGCGCATTCAGTATTCAAATATTTTGCGTCCGCCTGCTGTTTCGGAGAGCAGCAACGCTGGCAAGAGTAGACAAGCAGTAAGAAGAAAATAGCCAATTTCAATTGGAAAGTAAGAGTGTTTTCGAAAAAACCTCTTCTGATCTATTTCATCATAGAAAAATCATTTCTGATACTGGTTGTGCTCTAAGCTTACTTAGACCGCTTCCTTCATTTCCCATACTATTTATTAGTTTAACAAAGAATTTTTGAGGGAGGGGCCATCTCTCTCATCCCTTCGCCAACAAATAATGCTACTAATCCTGGACCCACTAAGAGAAAGTAAAGCATGGGCCGATTTACTGAACTGTGAAACTCCGTTTTCTAAGGAGCTCTGCAAATGAAAGATTCTAACATTCCATAATCATACAAGCAATAGGCTAATAACAACATATTAAACATATAACATATTAAATAACAACATATTAAAGAAAACATATTAGTTACCTCACTACGACTCTCCAGGTTAGGCTGGTCCCTATTGGTCAACCTATAGGCCACTTTCACTACATGATCCAGCTTTCTTGGTTGCTCCTCCACTTTGGCAGCCAAAAATATTGCACATGCTGCTATAGTGTTTCTATGAAAATGGGCAAATGTGTGAAACATGTAAAACCTGTGCATGTACACTATTGCTGTGTTGATGCATAGCTGATTCCTAGAAGAAAAGTTGAACCTTAGAGAAATAACAATTATAAATTTAACAATTGATCAGCCATTCCAATCCAGTCTGACATACAAACGGAATGAGATATCTCAAATTCAGCGCTGGTCAGTTAGATCAGACAGTAGGCTATACTGATTTTAAGACTCTGGTTGTCTTGTAAATTTAAGAATGCCAGATTTCAAAACTAACGATGACTCAGAAATTAAAGAATTTAGCACCTCTTTTAGTTGTCTCCCAGACTGCATTGACCTACCACTAACGTAGTTAAGGAGAAACATCATCAGAAACTTTAAATATTCCTTCAGTCCAAGCTGACTGCGAATATATTTGACAGAGCAAAAACGATGTCAGAAGGGCTGAAATATAGCTCTAATAAAACTCAGCTGATGTAACTGTTTGACGTATGTGAGTGTGTCCAGAGCCGTTACTAGCAGAAATGTTTGGGGGGGGGAGGACGAGGGATTTACCGACTGGCTGGTAATTTTTTACCAACTTTTTCTGCAGAAAAACGACTGTTTTCAACAACAAAAAGGACATTTTGATAAAAAAAACGACTGATTTTCATAAAAATCCACTGATTTTCAGAAAAAACGACTATTTTGACGAAAATTCGACCAATTTTCAGAAAAAACGAATGTTTTCATGAAAAAAATTACTATTTTGACGAAAAATTGCAGAGCTTCGCGCCGACTCGGTTATTTTTTAACGACTGGCCGACAGCATGGGGGGGGGGGCGTCCCCCCCCCCCCAGTTGTGACGCCCCTGAGTGTGTCTCTTATATTTCGCAAGTGGAGAAAAAAGTTCACGTTTATAGGATATTGCCTTTCAGTAACAGATTCCTTCTGGTGTTAAACCAGTCATTTTCTATTATAGTAATTGTAAATATAAATAGTAAATAGTAAATAACCAGCAGATGCCTCAAATAGAAGAAACACATTTGCAAATTTAAAATAAAACGAAGTTTATTTCAATTTTTACTCAAGGTCTAAACCAGGATAAGCCTAGCTGGCTAATAGCTGATATCAAGTTTGTCATTTTTCCTTTCCTTTTGACTGTTTTATAAGTAAGTAACAAAGCCAGGGTAGTGTAATATAGATAAATATTCTTTGAGCCCAAGCTGACTTTGAAACATTTATTCAAACAATGTTTACAACGGATACCAGGGGCGTCACTATGGGGGGGGGGGGGAGGGGGGGGGACTCCCCCCCCTAAAGGTCCTGAGAAAGTACTTTCGTCGGGCGAAGCCCGGCGAAAGTTCACTTGTTTGTCGGCGCGAAGCGCCGGCAAACACAGAAAAAATAATATTTTTTATGCTTTTTATCAGGCATCGGTCGATTCGTCGGCACATCGGATGTTTTTATATGCAAGAAATAAAATCCTGCAAACGTTTGTCGGGCAAAACACTGAAGAAATCAAATTCTGCATGCTTTTGTCGTTCCTTGGTATTCTCGTCGGCACATCGGGTTCTTTTTACACAGAAGGAATCCAGAAGAAATAAAAACAAATTAAGTTTTTGTCGGGCGTCGGTCGACTCGTCGGCACATCGGGTTCTTTTATACGCAAGAAATGAAATCCTGCAAACATTTGTCAGGCAAAGCACTGGAGAAATCGAATTCTGCAGGCTTTTGTTTTGCGTAAAAATAAAGTTCTTTACAATCTTGTCGGGCAAAACACAGAAGAAATCGAATTGTGAATGCTTTTGTCGGGCGTCGATGTTCTTGTCCGCACACCGGGTCTTTTATACGTAAGAAATCAAATTCTGCAAACATTTGTCGGTCACAAATTTTTTCGGAAAAATACAGATTAAAGAAAAAATTCGCCGGCGTTGCTTAGTTCAACTTGTTCTGGGTACAGTCGTTGGAAGCTTCGCTTCTTAGCAAAAGCTGAAACGAAAAGCCGAATATGTGAAATTAAATATATGTATTTACATCAAAGGAACAATGTCAACTGATGCATTACAGTAAGTTTTACACAAAATTTCGCCTGCGGCGTATTTTGTAGTATTCCCTATTTGGAAGAATGGTGTATCATTTAGTTTTCCTTTTAGGATAGAAATTCTTGGGGTTTGAAAAACGTTAAAAGCCGGAAATTGTATGGTACTATAGCTGAATTTTCCGCAAAAAAAAACAGATTAAAAAAGTTTCGCCTGTGGCGCTTGGTTTAACTTGACTTGGTACAGTCGTTGGAAGCTTCGCTTTCCAGCGAAAGTTATAATGAAAAGCCGAATATGTGAACTTTAAAATTCGAAATTATACCAAAGGAATAACCTCAATTGATGCGTTGTTACAGTTAGTTCACACAAAATTTCGCCTGCGGCGCATTTGTAGTATTCTTTAGAGGAAGAACAGTGTTTCATTTAGCTTGGCGTTTTAGGATTGAAATTCGCTGAAACACGTTAAAAGCTAGAACTGTATGGTAGGTATAGCTAAATTTTTCCGGAAAAAAAAGGCAGATTTAAAAAATTTCGCCTACGCGCTTAGTTTAACTTGTTCTTGGTACAGTCGTTGGAAGCTTCGCTTTTTAGCGAAGGCTAAAATGAAAAGCCAGATATGTGAACTTAAAATACGAAATTACATCAATGGAATAATCTCAACTGATGCATTACAGTTAGTTTTACCCCGATTCTATTCTGTGCTGGCGGGAAATGTACGCCGTTGCCGCGAAGCCGCAACGGCGTGTTTTGTCGGCACATTTTTTAGTCCGTCGGCACAAACCGGACGTCCCCCCCCCAAAGGTAAAAGGCTAGTGACGCCCCTGACGGATACGTCAGATTCTTCATCAGCTTGACAAGGGTCCTCTTCAGGCTGTCAATCCTCTGGTTCAACTTCGGGGAAGGAAACAAACCTGTTACACACAGCTGACGTATCCGTTGTAAACACTGTTTGAATAAATGTAATATAGATGTAAAAAGTCAGTCGAATATTCGCAAAATTGAAATATTCGGAGGCCTCTCAAAAATTGAGAATATTCAAAAAAACTGAAATATTTGCAAAAATGAAAAATACGGAGAAACTAAAAAATATTGCAAATTTTTGCAAGTTTTGCAAGAACAATGCATTTTCCGGGAGTATGCGCCCCCTCACTATGCAATCATGTCCAAGCGGGACGCAATCATCTCCAATAGGTTCATAGAAAGGCGATTCTTTGTAGCTTTGATGGATAACTGGGGATGAGTCAGGTTAGTTAAGGGTTGCACTGCATTTGAAGGCAATTAGAGTGTGATTTAGATAGGCTACAAAGGATATGTATGATCGGAAAAGCAAGAGATTTTCATTGTAACTGGTGATTATGGTTTATTTGATCACTAGGTTAGAAAAAAACAGGATCGGCAGGGGAGGTGCCGCGGTTTCAAATTCGGAAGACGGAAATTCTTGTTTGTCTTGCAAATTAGATTCTTGTACTGACTTAACTTGACGAACATCATGAATAACCTACCTTTAACTCCTCTGTAGATTAAGCTTAGCAGAAAGTATGTTTGGCATATTAAGAGCGGTTTCTCACTTTAAAAAACCTCATGTTGGGTGCTGCAGGTCCGCTAAGGATATGCATGTCATTCATTTGGACTTGTTTTAAGTCAGTTATTTTGATTTCTTATGAAAACCAACCATACCAAAAATCAATAAACAAGTGAAAAAGTTATGAACTTCTCACAAGCGAAACAATGGGACCAGCCTCGAATAAGGAGTTCTTACTACGGATGTTCATTATTCTTAAGGGGGAGGGAGGGGAGGGGACAGCTCCTTCTTTTGCACATTTGACAATGTCTTCAATGGAAATTATACATGAAAAAAATCCCTCACTGACTGAAAACTCAAGAAGGGTTTTCTGATTTTTCTGAAGGGATTCTGATTATCAGAAAGGAATTCTGCATAAAACCAATTCATCTGGCCGCCAAGTTCATAACCTTCTCAACCCTTTGTACAGAGGAAGTGATCTAAGTCTTAGTTTCATTCGTTTTTGGATAATTATGGCTAATTAATAAACTTAATTGATTGATTGATTTTAACACTTACACAGCAACATTTGAGGTTGTGTAAAAATGAGGTCAGTTAAGCATAAATATTCCTTCAGCCCAAGATGACAGCTAATCATATTTGACAGTACAAAACTGATACAGATGGGGTATCCAACCTGAAACTTATATGACCTTGAACTTGGTGTTAAACAGCTGTTTCTGTTTTCAAAGTCATCATTTCTGTTAAAACAAAACAGGAGCTGTTTTCAAGTTTCCTGTTTTCCTTCTTTTTCTGTTCTTATGTGACCCGTTTCTGCCTGTTTCTGTTTGAATGACAAAACAGAACAGTGCCCATGCCTAGTGAGGAGTGGTGTGGTACGATTTTCTTTCTCAGCACAAAAAGTTTCTCTAAAAAAGTACTACAAATCTTCTGCAGCTAGTGTGCTACCCCCCCCCCCCATTTTTGAACGATTTGTGATCTGGATCCTGAAGACCCGCTGAAAACGTGCTACTTCATTGTTCCACTATTCAGAAAATAACCTATTTTCAAATAGTGGAATTTCTATTTGTAGTACCTCTATGCACTTGTATTTTTTTTCCATTTGTAGTACCTCTATGCACTTGTATTTTTGTTGTATACCTTAAGAAAAAGATTATGATTTTTTTTTGTTCAGGCACTAAGCAACAGGGTTGCCAAAGTGACACTTTTGGTGTCATTATGACACTTTTTGAAGTCCTTGAAACTTTCCACACTTTCAGGCCAAATTGTGGCACTTTTTGTTAAAATGACACTTTTATGAAACTTTCTGAGTATTAGTCATACAATTTGATAGAAATGCATATTTCTGTTTAGTTACTAAGCTGCATGGGTCACATTGGTGACCGCAAGTCTTGTCCAGAACTCTGATTAAATCGTTTATTTTCGACACTGATTGCTTCGAAGCAAACCTAAACATGATTGAAGTAAATATTGTGATAGTTTGATCTCTCATCTGAACTACAGGTTGTGTTTGTTTTATCTTGGGTTATATGCCGGGATTCTGTGGGCAACGACTTGGTTCTCAGACCAATTCTCCTGTTATGCGCCACAACGTCGTTTTCGCTGTACACACCGAATTTTTTGTTTTTTTTTGGGAGGGGTGCCGATCAGTCGGGTAAGTGTCCAAAACCGGCACTTAACATCCGCTTTTAAACGGAAATTGGATAGACATTGACACAAATTTTGAAAACTGCCACTTAAATACACATCTTTAGATATCGAGAGGTTGAAAGGGGTTGCGCTCCCATCCCCCTTGTGTATTTCTTGGGTGGAAAACATCTGAAAAGTGAAACTTTTTGAGACACTTTCTGAATTTGTAAATGACACCGAATGACACTTTTTGGCTCAAAAAGTGACACTCTCGGCCAAAAATATTTGGCAACCCTGCTAAGTAATCTTCACCAATCTCACCACTGCCCACTGAAAAGCCGCGTTTGCGTTAAGATTAGAATTTCGCACCTAGAATTTATGTTGTGGGGATGGCCGCATATATTCTGAACGTCATAACTAGATAGTGTAAAGTAAAAAAATCTGTGAAAACCTCACAAGGAAATTTCTGTGCAGTCCAAAACAGGTCCTTGCCAAAATGTAGCTCTAGTAAAATTCAGCTGCCATCTTCGTTTTGCACTGTCTAATATAAGCTAAGCATCATGTGAAATCTGTTCGAAGTTAGCCAATGAAAATCAGGTACAGGAAGGGTATCCAACCTCAGACAAGATTTCAAATTACAATCAAACTAGACTGAAGCTAATTGAATGTAGGGTAGCCACAAAAAGCCCTACCAGCAGCAGCGCCAATTTGCCGACTTTTTCGTAATGAAAAATGAATTGCTGGGAATTTATCATAATTCTTTTTCAATGGTTTTCAGTCTAAAACAGCTGAAAAAATGTTTCAAATATACCACTGTATTCAGGAAAAAATCCTAGATTTAATAAGGACATCGGTAATATGTGCTTATATTATCATTAAATAATTGCATGTAGGTACAAAAAAAGGACCTGAACTTCCCTAGAAGAATTTATTCATAACTAGGACTGAATATCCATAACTGGCTACACCAGTAAATAGCTGGTTCTTTGAACTTGTGCATCTTATTTCCAGTTTCTCTTATAATTCACCATAATCTGCTCACAAGGCAAAAATTCAACACCCAGTTTCAATAAAAATTACAGACAAGATGGCAGCCGGACCAACATTTGCTGTGTGACGTCATCATCCTCAGATTATTTTTAGTGCTAAATTACGCGATTTTTGAACACTGTGTCAGCATTTGGCCGGCACACTCCCATTGTAATCGTATTTTTCAAATCTAGAATTGGGATACTTAGCAGCAAGTTGTTGAGGTATTATTGAGCTCAAACCAAAGCTAAAGTTCAGGAGAATCATAATCCTGTGACCAAAAGATCCGAATTTGAAAGTTATTTTTTTAGTAGCTACCCTATTGAATGGTTGGTTTACATATTGGATAAACAAATATTGCTTCAATATTTCTAGTTAAAACATATTGTTGATCCCTTCATTCTAACCTCACAAACTGATCAAAAAGGTAGATTTAGCAAAGTCAATAGCAAGAAAATCCCTTTTCAACGAAGCTTCAAAAGAAAAGGCACAGAATTTGATGTTTACGGACACATGACTGTTCAAGAAAGTCATATTTTGTCCCTTGACTGTCAGGACAGCATGTAGGCTACATTTCATTTTAAAAGATTATGGCAAAAACCAAGGTAGGCTAGGGTAAAAATGTGGTTAGGTACCCTTCCTGTATTTGTGTTGTATTAGCTACAGCCAGCTTACTGTGTTAATACAGGCATGCAAAAAAAGCAGAACTGAAATGTAAAATCTCCATGCCAACCTGATGCCACCAGAGTTCATTTGGTTAGGCTAGTTAGGCCTTAAGGATTGGTGTTAAACTCTTATTAGAAACTTCTTTGAACAGTTACAGGATCACCATGTAAATGACATATTTCAGTACAGAGACGGTGTAGATATCTTTGAACTACTAGTATCAGCACATGATCATAGAAAGCCTCAGAAAACTTACACCTGGAGGGTTTGTCCAATGTCTTGAATCAAATTAGCAGCCTGTTGCCTGTGAGACATTTCTTTGTCAAAGTCTATGCCACTCTTCCGGCTTGGTGAGTTCATAATCTGTTCTTTCGTGAAATACCATTTTGTTGTTGGAGCAGCCATAGCCATGATGGTGAAGAAAACAGAAATTTCTTCTTTTCCTTTTTGAACTCAAACAAGTCATAGAGCCAACACAAAGATTAAAATATTCACTGTCGCTAGATGACATTTTTGCTTTTTGCCGTTCCCCGAGTACTCCTCATGGAATCAAAGGTCCCGGGACCGGTTAGAGGTCCGGGAAGCCCCTCCGAAAAAGATGTCCTCCGTTCCCCGAGGACTCCTTGGGGAATCAAGGGGAACGGGGAGAATAGAAGGAGTCAATCCACGCGGACTCCGCGTACGGAAACAGCGAGAACACAGGGAATGCTTCCAAAATGGATTTTGTTGATAGAAAGAAAAACGTGTAGTTGATGAAGTTACTCTGGATCCACTTTATTTTTGGTTTTGTTTGTTCTGATTGCTTTTAATTAATTTTACATTGCACAACACAAGCAACAAGAGCTATAAGCTCATATGGCACTTGCATGGGTTAAGATGTTTTGATTGATCAAAAGTAAGTTTCGACTTTGCGGTTGAGATGCGCACACTAAGGGAGCTAGAACTTCATTTGTAAGCAAAACCCTCGAGGCAAAAATGATAATGGGCTGATGAGCATCATGAAAATGCATATATTGCTTAAAAGTATGTTTTTTCCTTTGCGGTCAAGATCGGTACTTTAAGGAATAATCGGATTCGGGAATTAGCAATTTCTAGGCAAATGTTGTTGAATCTCTAATATTCCAGCGAAGTTTCATCGTCCTAGCACATCTGGAAGTACCTCAGCTCGCGATCACCGGGATCCCAGATCCCCCCCCCCTTCAACCCGACTCACAATACCCGGAGCCAATCCGCTTCTCTAACTGACTAATCCAGAGCATCCGTTCGTTATTCCCACGAAGTTCGATCCCGATCACACCAGTCTAAGCGGGTCAAGTTCCCTCCCCCCCCCCCCCAATAATTGTCGGATTCCGTGCGGAAATGAAAAAGATCACCAGAGAGAAATGTCCTCTGTTCAATTATTAAATTTCACTCGAATCCGATCACCCGTTCCAAAGTTACGCATGACTCAATATTCTGGATTCCCCTCCCTGAACTCCCCCCAAGATTATCATATCGAGGATTTTTTTTTTATTCCATGTCAGTTTGACCGGGTCTCTGATATGCCTGCCAAGTTTCGTCCTGAAAATCCGAAAAAAAAAGGAATTCCTGGTAACCACCTCCCTCCCCCCTCAATTGTTTGGAGCCAGTCAAATTGTGTCAAAGATTTACATGGAGCAGATGATTGTTCTTCCCAGCAAGTTTCACGCCGATCTCTCCATTCTAACCGTTTCTTGAGATTTCCGGTCCCCACTCAACTTCCCCATGGTGCCCGTAGCCAATCCGATTCAGAAAATGATTCACCTAGAGCATCTGTTTGCTATTCCCACAAAGTTCCATCCCGATCTCTCAGTCTAAGTGGGTCACGTATTCCCCCCCCCCCCCCCAATAGTTGTCGGATTTGGCCCGGATATGAAAAAGATCACCAGAGAAATGTCCTCTGTTCAATTTTTTTATTTCACTCGAATCCAATCACCCGTTCCAAAGTTACGCAAGACTGAATATTCCGGATTCTCCTCCCTCCACTCCCCCCACCATTATCAGATCGACAAATTTTTTTATTTTGAAGTCAGTTTGATCGGGTCCCTGATATGCCTGCCAAGTTTCATCGTGAAAATCCGCAAAACCGCCATCACCGGCGGTTTCACTCCGATCCCTCCAGTCCCTTTTGTGATGGTGAATCACGGGGACAAACAACAAGAGCTGGAAGCTCATATGGCACTTGCAAGGCTAGGTTAGATGGAAGTGATGGTCAAAAGTATTTTTTTTCCTATTCCGTTAAGATGTGCCAAACTTGCTAGGCTGGGTCAGAGGATGGAAGTGATGGTCAAATTTTTTTTTGTTTTTTTTTAATTTTCGTTTGAGATTCGCACTTTAAGGGTGCTAAAAAATAATTTCTAAGCAAAATCCTTGAGGTAAAAAGGATCATGTACTCATGGCGATCGTGAAAAAGTAAATTTTGCTTAAAATAATTTTTTGTACTTTGCGGTTAAGATGAGTTCTTGAAGGTATGGTCGGACCGGAGAGTGACGATGTCTAACCCAATGATGTCAAGTTTATAATGCTCCAGCATAGTTTTATCGTCCTAGCACATCTGGAAGTACCTTAACTCACGATCACCGGAATTCTGGACACCCGCTACAGCCCCCCCCCCTCGGTACCCGAATCCGGTCCAATTCTGTCACTGGTGCACCTAGGACTTGTGCCTGTACTTCCCACCAAGTTTCATCCTGATCGCTCCACTCTATGCATGTAACAAGATGGCTCTCCCTTCCGACCCACCCCTACGGTTTATCAGATCCGGTCCGGACTTGAAATGGGATATGCTGAGACATGAGGTCTTTCAAAATATCAAATTTCGTTAAGATCCGGTAACCCATTCGAAAGTTATGCATGCTACTAATTTCCGGATTCTGCCGTCTCCCCCTTCCCCCACTTTAGTCCGATAGGGCAAGCGACTGTTTCCAAGTTAATCTGGTCGGTTCCCTGAGACGCCTGCCAAGTTCTATCGTCCCAGCCCTCCTGGAAGTACATGAACTACAGATCGCCGGAATTCCGGAAACCCCCTCCACCTCCCCCACAGTGTCCGAATCCGGTCCAGTCCTTTCAGTGATGTATCTAGAGCGTGTGCTTGTTCTTCGCACCAAGTTTCATCCCGATCGCTCCACTCTGTGAGTATCACACGATTTCCGGTTCTCCTCTCCAACTCCCCGCAGATATCAAGTTTCATTACGACCCGATCAACAGTCCGAAAGTTATGGACGTCCCTATTTTCCGGACTCCACCCCCTCCCCCTCCCCCCACGATGGTCGGATCGAGCAAGTGACTATTTCCAAGCTAGTTTGGTCGGGTCCCTTATATGCCTGCCAATTTTCATCGTCCTAGCATATCTGGAAGTACCCTAACTCGCAAACACCGGGCTGACCGACAGACCGACGGAAATGTGATCGGTATATGGCACTTGGCCAGAAGGCAAGTGCCTTAAAAACGAAGGGACTCCTCAGAAGGAGTCTTCGGGGAACGGCGAGAATACGCCTAAGGTGATATGTGCCAGATTCTGTTTCCATTGAGCCTGATCTTCCCAAGTCCACTTGAACGTTACGTATGTTAAACGATTTCCGGCCCTCCCTCTCCAGCCTCCACCCCGACTAAAGCCGGATGTGATTCGGAAAATTTACGGAGCATCTAGGCCATTTGCTTTTATCAAGCACCAATGCTTTTATGTCCCAAAATTGAAGTACTGACGGTAAGTTTAAGGCACCGAGGTCGGATTCGGTCCGGACTCCAAAATCATACATCCGGGATGATCCGAGACCAATGATCTTCGTACTGACCAAGTTTCATCCCAATCACGATATTCCTTTAGGTGTATTCTCGCCATTCCCCGAGGACTTTCTCGGGGAATCGAAGGAAACGGTGAGAATAGAGGGAGTCACTGCACGTGGACTCTTCAAGTTTGAGGAGTTTCAAGTTGAGGAGTTTCAAGTTGAGGAGTTTCGAGGAGTCCTCCTGGACTCCTCGGTTTATTTAGACAGCATCGTAGCTGACAGCTAATTTGCGTTGCTTCACTATACTAAATAACAAACTAACACAAAAAAAAAAAACACAAAAAATTTCACTCGGCTTTGTTTAGCAAATCCGTAAAAAAGGTACAAACGAATTTTCGTGGCGATTCGTTCGCGAAGCTACTGGAACCAGTTTATTTTGGTGACGCGTGCGGTTGTTGGGCGGTGCAGTGGGTGGTAAGATGTCTCGATGCTGGGGTTTGGAGAGAAGAAACTTCCCAAACCTCAGGATAGTCTTCTCGTATCTTTGGGCCAACGTGGGGATATCGAGTTTAGCAACCGCTTCACCATAAGATAGCTGTCGATCGCCAATAATAATGAACGAAGCCCGCTTTTGCACGGACTCAAATTCTTGGATGAGGTATACAGTACGCAGTGCTGCAGGTCCCCATAGTGGGCTTGCATATTCAAGAACTGGACGGACGTATGTAAGATAAGCTAGCAAAAGGCACTGGGCATCACAGCCAAATCTACGCATTGTACTTAAAGACTGCAGACATGCAAGAAAAATCAGTGGAAAAAGTAACTCCCAATATCTTTATTGAGTCGACAATCGGAAACGGAACATGCGGTTGGCTGAAAGTGCGCTTCAACGGATTGAAGCGTAAGACCTTTGACTTATTCGTGTTAATTATCAATTTAGAGACATTGCACTCTGCAATATAAACGTTTCGATAGACCACGATTAGAGCGAGTGTTCAAGAACACAGAGTATCCAGCCACACCACCAGTATTTTCATTGAGGTTCCATGTTTCAGTAACGGCTGCTATGACAATGTTGTTCTGGCGAATAACAGCTTCAAAATCTTCTGTTTTGTTGCACAGCGATCTAGTATTACAAACGAGGAAGTTGGAAGGCCACAACGAGCGTTGAAAGTAACAGGTCTTAGGATAGGAGGCGGCTCATTGGCATAGTTGTCCACGGGCAAACAGTCGAAGCGTTCGATTAGGGGTAAGTCTGTGAGACTCGATTCAGTCGGTCTGCCTGCATTGGCGCGGGTGTCACTTGCAGCGGATAAATTACTCGAGGGGTTGCTCTCTCTCCGCCACCGGTGTACACCTCGACACGGCACCGGCACGGCACCGCGGCACCGGCACGGCACCGGCACGGCACCGGCACGGCACCACGGCACCGGCACGGCAAAGGCACGGCAACGGCGCAACACCGCGGCACCAGCTCGGCACCGGCTCGGCACCGGCACGGCACCGCACGGCACCGGCACGCACCGCACGGCACCGGCGCGCCTCTAGCACGATACGCCGGCCACGGACAAATTTTCTGCAGATTACTCTTCGCCATCTGGTATCTGGTATCTGGCGCCCAATAACGAAGGTACTTGAATGAAAGGATTATTGAAAACATGCAACCGAAGAAGAAGCTGAACTAGATATGAGGAGATGCTGTTGACCAAATGCGCAAAGTGGTCAACCATGGTTTGGTACTGGTGCTTGGCGATACTTGGATTTTTCGATATATCGATATTTTCACTTTCGATATTAGATAATCGATATATCGATATTGATATTTGCTTACCATGCTTGGTTTCGCCAAAATCTAAGAACCAAATTTTCATTAAATAGCATCTTGGATCATTTCAAACTCAGAATAAATGAGAAATGAATTAGGGAAAACATATTGTCCAATTTCGGATATATAAGTGTAGGTTAGTTCGGATTATTTACAATAATTACGATGAATAAATATCGTTTTCGATAGCGATATTTACGTTTCGATATCGATATTTGGTGCGATATATCGATCGATCGATATCCGATATATCGCATACTGGATCATCTCGAACTCCGGATAAATAAGAAAGGAATTGCGGAATATACATTGCTCCAATTTCGTATATATAAGTGTGGGTTATGTTGGGTTAATTGCAATCTTTACGAATGAACAAATATCGTTATCGATATCGATATTTACTTTCGATATCGATATTTTGTCCGATACATGGATATATCGTTATCGGTATCGAATATCGCCCAAAACTTGAGTCAGCTTCAGTATATTTTGCTTCTGGTGAAGGTAATTCAGTGGCGACCAATCTTTTTTTCATATTTGTAGAGTGTGCTAAGAATGATACTTGGCAGGCATATTTAACTTGGAAAAAGTCAATTTCCCCATCAGACACTCTGGGAGT
Organism: Branchinecta lynchi; assembly: GCA_023053575.1. NCBI lineage: Eukaryota > Metazoa > Arthropoda > Branchiopoda > Anostraca > Branchinectidae > Branchinecta > Branchinecta lynchi. The sequence continues at coordinate 18,025,583 of JAKZAP010000013.1, read as the reverse complement.
GCAATAGAGGTATGCTTATTTGAACGTTCGTGCTTCGAACTTTGCCATTTTCATGCACTTGCTGTGGCTAAATATATGTACCAGTTAGCCTAAGTAGGTAGTCAAGGAAGGAAAATATTGGTTCATAAATTCTTTTATAGAGACAACCACATTCCTTAAAGTACTCATCATAACCACAAAGTACAGAAAATACTTTGGAGCAAAACATATATTTTCATGATCCCCATGAGCCCATGATTATTTGTGAAACAAGGGTTTTGCTTCAAAATGAATTTCCAGCTCCCTTAAAGGACCCCTCGCACTAATCACTCTTCAACTTACAGTATTTTAAAGTATTTGAATACTTTAACTATGCTGTGCTTTCAATAAATAAATAACTGTTTTGGCTGTTTTAAGCCTTTTCCGAGACCCGTTGACTTCTAGCGAAACAGGGAAACAATTTGCATAACCGATTTTCCTGATGGAAAAAATTCTCGCAGACAACCGTCGCGCAACCGTCTCGAACCGTCGACAGCGTGATACACATCGAAGGTAGCAAAACATGGCAAGTGAGAAAATCAGCGAGGTTTTGTTAGAGGGGTTAGAATGTACCGCACGAAACGTGGGTCTCCGGGTTTAGAAATATACGTAATGATTACGGAAGTAGGTTGCATTAGTATTATAGGTTGCATTAGTTTGAGCAAAATATACAACTACGTGATCCCCATGAGCCCATAGTCACTTTTGCCTAAAGGGTTTTGCTTTCACATGAATTTCTAGTGCCCTTAAAGTGCAAAAATAAAATACTTTTCATCAGATCATTCTCTTGATTTCCAAGGGCCCACAATCATTCTTATTTCAAGGGTATGGCTTATAAATAAACACAAGAAACCCAAGAATTTACAAATTCCTAAATTTCATCCTCTGACCCAGCCTTGCAAGTACCATATGAGCTGCTAGCTCTTGTATTCAACACACATTGCCGACTTCATTCTCGGCCAATATCTGATGAAATTTGTTTACATGTACATCAGAAATCGGGCTTTATCACAATACTGTAATTTGAAGTAAAAAAAACCGCGGCACCGGCTTGGCACCGGCACCGGCTCGGCACCGGCTCGGCACCGCGGCACCGGCTCGGCACCGGCACGGCACCGGCTCGGCACCGGCACGGCACCGACACGGCACCGGCTCGGCACCGCGGCACGCGCCACTTGGTGTACATCGTTTTTGGGAGTGAGCAACCCCTCGAAATTACTCGGTTCCACTAAGGGATGCCTCCTCTCAGAAACGCGTTTACCACTTCTGCAACCGCGACTCGTTTTAATGGGAGGCTTAGAAGTCCGTCTACCGTGAAAAGTACTGACATTTGAAAAAGGGACAGCAGCAGTATCTGGTGGCTTTGTCAGAAGGTTTAAAGTCACCAAGTTCGAAAAAGTAGATGGCTCAACTGTATGCAGGGGTGTACTTAATTTGCATATTAATGGCACAAAAAACAGTCAAGATTGTCACTGCTTTGACTGATGACGCCATTGACGAACCAGCACACATTTATTCGTCACTGTTGAGCTAAACATGGTAGATGGGCTCTGCAGCTGTGCTAGCCCAAAAACGCCATCTACCACTTGATAATTCCAAAATAGGCAGTTGACGAAATTAGTCTGGATCCACTTTATTTTTGGTTATGTTATTCTGATTCTTTTTAATTACTTCATATTCCACCAATACCAGCACAAATTGAGTCCGACCGATTATGAAAGTGAGTCCTTTTTTTTTTATTTTTGGGGCCTTTTTGGTCATTCGGTCATGAAATTCCGGTCGAAACGGGCATAGCGGCGAAGCCTGCCCGTTTTATAAATCTTTTGTCCCCGTATCCCACATCGAATTTGGTAATTCATTCAACTTTTGTCAGTCCGCATCGGTTTCACCGCATTCGGCCCGTCCCTTCGTAAATTCGGTGATTTGACGTGTTTATTTTATCTCATTCGTTACCGAATTGGTAATTCACTGGACTGTCACAAGTCCGTATCTGTTCTATCGAATTCGGTCAGTCCGTTTCATAATTCAGTAATTAATCAGATTCGTTTGGTTCGGATTCGTGACCGAATTCGTTAATCCAACGGATTTTTGTTTAGTCCGTATCTATTACCAGACTCGCCAACTCTGGATTATTTAGGTGGTTCTAACAAGAGTTCTATTCCATTACGAAATTCGGTTGTGTTACCGCTCACAATCTGTTCCTTATTTTTTAGTTAGTTTTTCGGTAGTACGAATTCATTATTTGGTTCACCCCAGTTACTGAGTTCGGTAATTTAAATGACATTTATTTAGCTCTTAACGGTAGCTTCAGCTGGTTCCCATTCATTACTTAGCTTTTAATTCAAATGATTGCAGTACTTCAGGAATAAGCACATCTCTTGACGCGAAAACTAGCCTATTTTTGTTTGCTGTAAATTCAGAATAAATGTACTTTGTATCTACTTTACCCTGGAAGGTCCCTTTTTCGCCAGACAGCTCTGTGGTTTAATAGGCAGTCTTAGGACCGCGAAAAGGCACTTTGATCATCGTTGTTTCCACAAAATCTCGCCTGCGGCGCATTTTTCAGTCTTCAGTATTTAGAAGAAGGGTGCGTAATTTCATTGGTATTTGAGCCTTGGAATATTGGGGGGCTCGAACCGCATTAAAAGCTAGAATTTCATGAAAAGTAGTTAAATGTTGCCAGAGAAAAGGCGGATGAAAACATTGTTGTCACTTTGCAGCAACGGCGATTTTTTTCAGCACATTAGGCGTATTCTCGCCGTTCCCCGGGGACTCCACTTGAGGATTCCCCGCGTTTTTGTTTGTCCCGGGGACTCACTCCCTGTATTCTCAAGGCCGCACGGACGGAGAATGCTCCGATTATCATCACCATCATCAAAAAAGAACTCCCTTTGAAATTCAGAGGGGAATCAATTTTTGCTTGTGTTGGCGCAATGTAAAATTAATTAAAAAACAATCAGAATAAACAAAATTAAAAATTAAGTGGATCCAGACTAATTTCGTCAACTGCATATTTTTTTCTCGAACAAAATCCATTTTGGAAGCATTCCCTGTGTTCTCGCTGTTTCTGTGCGCGGAGTCCGCGTGGAGTGACTCCCTCTATTCTCGCCGTTCCCTTCGATTCCCCGAGGAGTCCTCGGGGAACAGCGAGAATACGCCTATTGTCAAGTTCTGTTGGCAAACTGGACGTCCTCCAAAGGTAAAGGGCTAGGGGCAGTCTATCCCGAAAAAACAGAAGAGTGAGAGCGGGAAAACGAGCCAAACTTTCTCTTTAGACTTGATTCTGTACACTTTTGTTTACATAGTGGCTTCTGAAAAGAAAAAAAGATTCAGTAAAGATCAGGTACCAATTCGGTCAATTTTACCAGGTCCCCTCCCCTCCCTAACCCAATGAAGAAAGGCTCTGGACGCACCTGGAGTGATTCCCCGTGAAAAACGAAAACGCGGGGACTCCTCAAGTGGATTCCTCGGGGAACGGCGAGAATACACCTTGTTAAACAAATGTTCCAGAATTGTTTGCATGTTCCAAATATGGAATCCCTATATTCTATTCCACACATGCTCCAAAATTTTCGAAGTCCCCCCTCGCTCTCCGTGTTCGGATGCGGTTCGGACCTATAAGAGGAAGATCAATCTGCTCCTTTGAATCGCGTCAAGCGGGTCACAAGTTATTGTTTCCCCTCCCTCCACCCTCGTACGAATGACTGTATGTAATCCGGGAAAACACGGTTTCGCTGATCATTCAGTCGGGTCCTTCATGAGCATGTCAAATGTCATCGTCTTAGCTTACGTGGAGTGGATGTACCTCAAAGTGAGATATAGATGGATCATCATTACTCTGACGGCACTTGAACCGAAGATTGCAAGTATCGATTTGTGGTAGAAAAATTGCAAAAATTTGCTGGAAAATTGAAAAATAAAGAAAAAGTAGAGCAAATGCCTGGCAAATGCCGATAACTCTCCGGTGACACGCCACTGCCGACTAAAATTATCTCCGCCGCCGCCGAATTTAGATTCGGCGCGGCTGTGAAGAATATGCCCAGCCATTGCCGTTTCCGGAAGCCCCAAATATACCTTTGAATTGAAAGATGGAAATTCCTGAAAGATGGGGAAGTCTGAAATTTCTGCTCGGATTGTCGGCATCTCATCAATTCCGTACGAACTAGACCAAAGGTGTCGATGGGATCCCAAAATCTAAGATTTGATCCAGAGAATTCGGTCTTGTCTTCGCCAGGCTAATCATCAGAGAAAACCGAGTTCAGATATTCTATCTACCTATTTATACCTCTATAAGCCATGTCTATTTTGACGATATTGACCGAAACTTCCTGCATTACTACTGCCAAATTTGCGGTTTCGCCCGAATTCCGAGCGAACTACTAGTCCAGCAAAAAAAGAAAAATTCAGAAACGAAGCCGGCGTATCTCCTTATCCCTATAAGGAAATCTATTCAACTTTAAATAAAATTTTTACTCAAAAAAAAATGCGGGCACAACCGGATTCCGGACTAATTATTTGTCCGGGTAAAAAATGATCATTATGTACAGACTCAGGCGACTCAGCGCCTCTTCTTACCACTAAATATATCATCTAATCAACTTCAGATAAAGCTTTTACTTTTAACATATTTTCCGGTTTTGGCCGGATTACAGGCGAACTAGTTGTCCGGCGAGAAAATTGTTTTCACCCTCGGGTTCAGCATGTTTTCTTGCCCATAAATCAAACATTTAATCAACTTCAAATGAAACTGTTACTTTTAACAAACTTTCCAGTTTTGGCCGGATTCCGGACGAACTGCTTGTCCGTCAACAAAATGATTTTCACCATCATGCTCAGCATGTCTTCTTACCCCTAAATCAAACATTTAATCAACTTCAAATGAAACTTTTACTTTTAACCAACTTTCCAGTTTTTGACGGATTCCGGACGAAATACTTGTCCGGCGAGAAAATGATTGTCACCATCGTGCTCAGCATGTCTTCTTACCCCATAGTCGACTATCACATTAGCTGTTTAAAAATATTTTGTTTGTCCCTTAAATTGAACCCCCACCCCCCAAATATAGGGCTACAGAGCCCATCTACGAACTCGACCTTACCCTTGACCCAAACAATCCTCATACCAAGTTTCATCAAAATATCTATTCCCTTCGAGAGTTATCGTGCTTACAGACGGACGGACGGACGGAAAGACGGACGGACGGACAACTTTTGCGATGTCATAGGTATCCCTCCACTTACGTTTTGGGATCCCAAAAAGTAGAGATTTTTTTTCAAATTGTTGATGACAGTGCAGAAAATTGTACACAGATCAAGAACTCTTAGAAGATAAAGCCTGGCTTATTGAAAGAACATTCCTGCAACTGCAGCTTTTAGAAAAATCTGAGAGTAGTCATGGCCTATTCAGCGTATCATCATTATGAGCCTTTACCCGACATTGGTTGCCGTCTCTACGAGCGTGTTCCACCCTTGTAACAATAGTTACTATTAGTTACTATTTCCGTTCCATCCTCACGAAAAGTTACTACGCTGACCGTTCCAACCTTGTCGGAATAGTAACTAAAAGTTACTATTTGCTTACCATGCTCGGGAGCGTGGTAAGCGTAGTAACTACGCATCTCTGGAACGTGATTGGTCGGATTCGCCCCTGGCGTGAGATCCTGCTGGAAAATAGAAAAATCGTTCCAGCCTTGACGGCAAAAAGCCAGAATTCGTGACGTCATGCGTAGTAACTACGGTAAGTAGGATGGAACACGCTCTACAATTCTGGTTTGTGATAAAGCAAAGCAAACATCGGCTCGGCAGTAGATTTGAAAGCCTGAAAAAACGTGAGTTGTACCAGAACTTGAGGAAAAAAATTAGATGAGTTGTGTTTCTGATCTGAATTCTCAGCTCCTGGTTCTCAGTTCTCGTACATATTAACTTTTTCGCTCTTGTCGCTTCTCTATTCTCTCTTTCGATAAAAATATTATGGCTGTTACATCTGGGGTGACTTCCCCCACAATGTTTTCGGCCAGTCTGTAAAAAATAACCAAGTGAAAAGTCAATTTTTTGGGGGATTTTTCTTAATAACAGTAGGCTTTGTGTAAAAATAATAGATTTTTTCTGAAAAACAGTCTTTCTGAAAATTGGTCAATTTTTCGTCAAATCAGTCAATTTTAAACATTCCTTCAGCCGAAGCTGACTGCGATACATATTTGATGGTGGAAAACCCAACGGTTTTTAGCCTGAAGAGGACCCTTGCCAAGAAGGGCCAAAATATAGCTCCAATAAAATTCAGCTGACGTATCCGTTTTCCACCATCAAATATCAGTCAAGAGTAATTTTTCTGCAAAAACAATTTGGTAAAAATTACCATCGGTCGGTTAATACCTTACCCCCCCCCCCCCACCCCTAAACATTTTAGATAGTAATGCCTCTGCATAGACTATGAATATGGATTGAATATCCTGTCCTAGTGAACCAATCAGGGAGTAGAACAAGACTTGATAATTGACGATCAAAGCAACTCCTTGACTCAGCAGAATCGGGAAGTTTTTATAGAGACAGCCCAGAGTCCCAGTCTACCACAAACCTGAACTTTGGATTCCCCATTCCAAGCGCTAGGTATACCTAACTGTTGGCACACCGTGTACCTAATGCTGGATATACTATGACAAGTGCCACAAGATGTAACCCAATGATATTGATGGGTTGAATGAAGCAGAAATCACCCAATCAGAATCCATTTTATTATATTGGAGTAGGTCATGGTAAGGGTACTGACATGTATCCAGCATTTGGCATAGATAGAGTATCCAGATTGATCCAGATTTAGGCATAGGATATGCTAAACCCTGAAATATGATCGAGATCCTGAATGTGAATTTTGTAAAGACAGTACAAGTGTGCCAATTTGAACATGGTCTAACTTCAGATAGTAGCCAAATAAAACACTAAAACCAATCCCAAATAACTGTTGTTGCAAAACACTTAGGCAACAAAGAATGTTTGTGGGATGAATTTAGCCTAGCATAGGCCTAAGGATGACAGGGCCTGATTTTTCTTCTAATTGACCCGTAAACTTGAACTTAATATAATAATCTTTTTAGTTTTTGTCAAGGCTGAATTCTATCTTATTATTCTAAACATATACATAATCTGGGTTTGGTTTTGCTGCTTGTTAACTTCAGAGTACATGTATCTTTTCTACCTCAGTAGGCTACCATTACAACACATTTGACTTTGGGTTGGATTGAGATGATTTTGTACAATATTCAATCAGATTAAATTAGAAAGAAGGATCAATTTGTATAATACCGCTTTATCTTTAGTTTGATAGTTTTTTTTCAGGGGTTTGGGCTCCTTTGAAAGCCAGACAAATCTTGTTTAATGACATGAAACTGATTTTATGTTTGACTAGCTTTTGCCTCTAAACATTTCTTAGGACAGCAGTTTATAACAATAAACTGCATATAGGCCCAGAAGCAGTCCATGGCTGCTCTGCAATGATTCATAATTTCTGCAAGTACAACGGTTCCGCAAACGTGATTCCAAGAGTCCACTACCCAATTTTTTAAACTAACAAGCCAGCTTAAATAAAGGTTTGAGGTAAGAATCAGTTGAGCAAATAGTGAAGAAGAAGATCAGTAGGTTTGCAGTACACTGTCAGAAGTTTCATAACTGATAACACAAGGATGCGCTATTTCAAGAGCCAACACTTGGGCTGTAATCGGTTGCGAGTTGAAACGTAATGCATTAAATGCTATTCATAACAGGCATTGCCAGGAAGATCCGAAAAAACACCGAAAAAGGATCTACTGAATTTTCCAATATCATGACGACAAACTTGTTCGGCGATTTTCCTGTTAATGCTTGTTATGAATAACATGTAATGCATAACATGTCAAAATTATAACAGATTACATCCCAACTGTTGTCTGTTGAAACTGCGCATCCTTGTGTTATCTGTTATGAAACTTCGACAGTGTGATTACTGCATTTACTTTAAGAAAAAAATAATCCTCCTTTTTAGCATAGGTTACCGTTAGTCATATATTATATTTTCTATTTCATTTTAGCCAAAGGGTAAAGCAGACCGAAACTGAACTATCTACTTTGAGATGTTCAAGAAGTTGAAGCAGAAAATTGAAGAAACGGATGGGGACAGTTTAAAGAAAGTTGCTGAGTCCTTTGCAGCTGCTCTTCCTAGTCTGCAGAATAGAACTTCATCCCAGAGCAGTTTAGCAGATCAGTCGATGGTTTGTATTTCCTAATGGGTTGCCTATTTCTTAAAGGACATGTCTTACTTATGATAGTAATTCATTATGTTTCAGTAGTTTTCCATATATATTTAAAAAACAAACTCAGCGTATCTTCTTTCCCCTATATCGAACATCTAATCAACTTCAAATAAAAATTTAACTAAGCTTATAACAAAATTTCTGGTTCCAGCCGGATTCCGAGCCAACTATATGTCCGGGTAAAAAATGATTATCTTATATGTATTCAGCATCTCTTCTTACCCCTAATTCGGATATCTAATCAACTATAAATGAACTTTTTCTTTTGTCTGGGTAGAAAATGATTTTCACATAAGTGTTCTGCATGTCTTCGTACCCCTAAATAGAACGTCTGATCAACATCAATTAAAACTTTTACTTTTAACAAACTTTCCGGTTTTTGCCTGATTCCGGAGAACTACCTGTCCGGCGAGAAAATAGTTTTCATCATCGTGTTCAGCATGTCTTCTTACCCCATAATCGACTATCACATCAGCTGTTTACAAATATTTTGTTTGCCCCTTAATTTGAACCCCCTCCCCCACCCCTGAATGTAGGGCTACAGAACCCATCTACGAAATTGATCTTACCTTTGAACCAAAGAATCCTCACACCAAGTTTCATCAAAATATCTCATTCCCTTCGAGAGTGATCGTACGCACAGACGGACGGAGGGACAGACAGACAACTTGTGCGATGTCATAAGTATCGCTCCACTTACGTTTTGGGATCCCAAAACACACTGTCACCCCCCCCCCCCCCACCACCGGTAAAAAACAACGGTACAACCCCCCCCCCCAGAATCTCTTACATTTATTAGGCTACGAATCCAAAAACATTTAACTTGACTTCCCGTGATCTTAGTTTAATAAGCATGGGACAGTTTTACTGTTGACAAGCACGTGTGTGGTTAAGAGCTAGTAGTTTGAAAGTGCCATCATAAAATCAGTGACGGTACAACCCAAGTAGTTCCACTCTGTCCCAAACACAAGAATGCGATTATCATCATCAACGCCGCTGTCGTACAGTAAAAATTGCTGCCCATCTTGGAAAGTTTCTGGTATCAGGGATAAGAAAAGAGGAACGGGAATCAGGCAAGGGGAGAGGGCAATTGGCTGACTGTTTAAAGCGTCAGATGGCCCTTCGCTTTGTACGAATGGGTGGCATCCTAATTGCAGCTTCCTTGCCAAAAAGTGGAAGGAATTGGGAAAGGATTTGTTGGAGGGGATCGTTACACTTGAGTGGCACGGGTTTTGATTTAATCTTTCACTTTTAAGACCTCACTGACAACAGCTTCGGGTGAATGCGTGTGTTCGTTCACTTCAGCAACTGTTCTGTCACCATCAACCTTCACCTTCGCTTTATACTCCCTTGTTTATTATCCTTGTTCTGCCTGCGCTTAACGCATTAAAAACTAAGAAAACCTCCAGCCAACACTTTTTGCTTCACATACACATACCCTTTGGGCACAAGCTTAATTCTTACACTTGTTACTGGATACCCACTGTACTTCAGCCATTATTGTAGAGTCAAGTTTGCGAATGAAGTTCCGTCCAGTTACTCTCTTGTATACCCGTCAGTAGGTACATAAGCTAATCCGGGTGCCAAGCTAGTCTCAGCTAATCCCTTGTACTATCCATGTCATAGGGATTATTTGGGACTAAGGAACTCATTTAGGATTTTCTTTTTTATTTATGGGGGGGGGGGGGAGGGGTCGCCGGGAGTACCTTTTTGTTGTTGCCGGAGATGTTTTGGTTACGGGGAGGGGCGGTTAGCCGGAACCCATGGAAAGAGACTAAAGGCCGAACTTTTGTCCAATTTTCCGCGCAAAATGGTCAACTATCTCCAACATCTGAGCAGAAAGACCATGCAGTGCGAGGGGTCCTTTAAAATTTCAAGTTACCCGTCTACTGTGATTCTAGAAGTGATCCCTGATTTTTGTGGCTTGAGAACTTGTCTCCTAAGTTAGCTTTGTAGCTCAAGGCGTGATCTGTCCGTTCCCGAGGACTCCCGCCAAAGGAGTCTCTGTGTTTTTGTTTCCATCCCAGGGACTTCCTCCCTGCATTCTCGTGATTCCCCAAGAACAAGGGAATGCTTTGAATATCTTTTCAAAATGGACTCCCTTTGAAATCTGGTGGGGAGTCCATTTAATAATAATAATAATCTTTATTCTTTCCCTTTATCACAATGCAATAACATGGGTATCGTCAAACAAGAACATGGGTAACGTCAAACAAGTAAGAAGAGGAAAACACCAAAAGACACAAGTAAGAAGAGAAAAACACCAAAAGACACAAGTAAGAAGAGAAAAACACCAAAAGACGCAAGGGGTTAGGAAGTTACTGGTGCTCTTGATTTTAAAATAAAAGATGTTGCGTGATTTCTTTGTTTCCCGAACGACGGAACGAGGAGTCACCAGGAAGTGACTCCTTCTGTTCTTTTGGTTCTCCCTACTCCCCAAAGAGTCCCCGGGGAACGGCAAAAGTAGGCCTCCAGTAGAAAAGGACTGGTCCCGCCAGCCACAGTTGTTCGTTCAACTCCTGCTCGATTAGTATTTTTGCTCAGTTAAATTAGGAAGTCTGGAATAGATTTGCAATTTGGTTTTACACACACATATTTAGGTTTATCAGAACAGGTTTTTTGCTGGTGATTGATTTTATATGTCTTTTTGGGATCCCAAAACGTAAGTGGAGAGGTACCTATGATTTCGTAAAAGTTGTCCGTCTATCCGTTCGTCTGTGGGTACGATAACTCTCGAAGGGAATGAGATATTTTGACGAAACTTGCTGTGAGGATTCTTTGTGTCAAGGGACAAGTCTAGTTCGTAGATGGGCTCTGTAGCCCTACGTTTAGGGGTGGGGGAGGGGTTTCATTTTAAGGGTCGAACCAGATATTTTTTTAATAGATAATGAGATAGTAAGGAGACATGCCAAACAAGAATATGAAAATCTTTTTTTCGCCGGACAAGTAGTTAGCCGGGAATCCGGCCAAAACCGGAAAGTTTGTTAAAAGTAAAAGTTGTACTTGAAGTAGATTAAAGTTCGATTTATTGGCAAGAAGATATGCTGATAATTTATATGAAAATCATGCTGAATCCATATTGAACTTAGTTTTCTCAGATGATTAGCTAAAGGCCTTAATCTGTTTCTAGTAAAAATGTTCAAGGAGTCTGGCGAAGACCGGATATGTACAAGACCAATCGTCTGGCTCGAATATTAAATTTCTGGGATCCCATCGAAACCTTTGGTCTTGTTTTTAAGTTAGTGTTATACTGTAATATCAAAGATTATGACTGAGGGAGTGTAATTATACTATTATACCTACTGTATAATAGGTGTGGAAAAATAGTGAAGGGTTGTCTGTATATGTCTCTACAGTTCCTATCCCTTACCGCATGTTTCCATAATGCTCATAGTCCTGAATCTGTAATGTAAAGTTTCAGTAGTGTGCAATCTTGTTCGTGTATTGAGCCAGTCGATTACGAGCATAGATGCTTCCAGCGTGTTCCACCCTTCTAACAACAGTAACTATCAGTTACTATTTTCGTTTCGACCTCGTAAAAAGTTACTACGCTGACCGTTCCAACCTTCTCGAATAGTAACTATTTGCTTACCATGCTCGGGAGCGTAGTAAGCGTGGTAATTACATATCTATGTAACGTGATTGGTCGTATTTGCCCGTGGCATGCTGATATCTGCTGGGAAATAGAACAAATGCGCAAGCGCTCAGACGTGGAGTGTAAAAGTAAAATGTTTATCTCTTTTTATATACAAATAGCTTTAGAACCAAGAAATTTCTCATCCCCAATAAACAAACAATTATTGAAACAACCTAATTTGTAATCATCCCACTTTAAATCCTTTAAAAGTAAACAAACCGCCAGTAACTCCGTAGAAATTTTGAAGATCTTGCACGAATAGCTTGACTTCAAACACTGAGAATGGTCTGTCAGCCAGTCTACCCTTTGAACCTCTTTCATTAGCAAGGTAATAACACGTGCAATAAACCAAATCGTAGCAGCCTAATGCCCCCTTTGTCACAATTCATTAAGAACGGCATATCATCGATCATATATATATACGTGTATTTAAAAGCCAGTGGCCATATACACAACTACAAACACAAAAAATAAACGTAAAAGAAAAACACTAACACTCAACGCCTTCAAGTCGCTGCCTTCCGCGCCTCCACGCCTTTCTCTATAAAGCAACATAACGCAATAATCGAATCTCTTGAAGTAGTCTCCAAAATACCAGGGAGCAGCGGTACACCCCCTCGAAAATATTTATCCCTCAAATTCACCAAACTTTGGCAACTATTCAGAAAATGGTCTAGCCCATCCCCAGCCTCCCCACAAAGGGGGCAAACACACCTACCTCCCGAGCCACCATCAACAAACAAGAGCTACGAGCTCATATGGCACTTGTACGAGTAGGCTGTACAAGAAAGTAGATGAAAACGTCACAAAATACACCCGCCATCCAAAAAGGCGGTTCGGAAATAGAAATAGGATATTTAGTTTCACTCATTTCTGAGCAGTTCCGGCATCGTCTCGATTGCAAATGCACATGACTGTTCAAACTTTCATCCCAATAAATCCATTTGTTTGATCCCTAGACGTGCTACACGATTTCCGGTACTCACTCTATTTCCACCTACCGTGGCCGAATCTGGTTCGGAATAAAAAAAAATTGCCACCTAAAGCATCTTCGTTTATACCATCTACCAAGTTTCACTCGAATCCGAGCATTTTTGGAAAGTTCCGGTACCCCCCCCCCCCCCTTCCCACCAACGTTGTCGGAGCCGGTTCGGGCCCAACCTCTTAATTCCCTCATCAAGTTTGACTGAAATTGGAGCATAGCCTATCTGCAAGTTTCCAGTACCCCCCCCCCCCCTACCTTGGCCGAATCCGGCCCAGACGCCAAATAACAAATCTAGGCCGCATAAACTCGGCACTGTCGAATTGCATCTCATTCGGTCCATCCGTTTGGTTTTTGTGCATGTCAAAAGTCCCCCCACCCCCAATTCCCCTAATCGTGGTCACATATGGTTCGAACGCATGTTTTACATGTCGAGGTCATCGATTCGTATCACCCATGAAGTTTCACTCGAATCAGACCACTCGTTCGCAATTTATAGAAGTCCATATTTCTCTTCTCTTGCTCCCCCAAAAATGCTCGGATCTAGGAACGGAAGTTTCCGGGGGTATGTTGTGTCAGGTTTTTAAGTCAAGATAATTCGGGTCGCTAATATGCCTGCAAAGTTTCGTTGTCGTTTTACATCTGGAACTATTCTAACTCACGACTACCGGGATTCCAGGAAACCCCCTCCAACTCCCCCGACATAGCCCCGAAACCATCTGGCTCCGTCAATTTCATCTAGGCCTAATGCTTGTTCCATCCATTAAGTTTCGTCCCAATCCCTCTACTTTTAGAGTTTCTTGAGTTTTCCACACCCCCCCCATCCCCACAGGTATCGGACCCGACTCGGACGTGACACTGAACGTCCGAGGCGATAGCTCACCAGACAAGTTTCATTCAAATCCGATCACCTGTTCAAAAGTTATGCACGCCACTAGATTCCGGACTCCCCATCCACCCACTCCCCCCACGATGGTCGGGTCGGGGAAACGGCTGTTCTCAAGTCAATCTGTTCGGATCCCTGACATACCTGCCAAGTTTCATCGCCCTAGGACATCAGGAAGTATGCCGAACTCGCGGGATCGCTAGAAATCCGGACCCCCACCCCAACTCCCCCACAGTGCCCTGATCCGGTCCGGTTATGTCAATGACGTGTCGAGGACCTGTGCTTGTTTTTCCCACCAAGTTTCATCCCGATCCCTCCACTCTAAGCGTTTCTCAAATTTTCCGGTTCCCTGCTCCAACTCCTCCCAGTGTCATCGGATCCGGTCCGGTTATGTCAATGACGTGTCTAGGACCTGTGCTTGTTTTTCCCACCAAGTTTCATCCCGATCCCTCCACTTTAAGCGTTTCTCAAAATTTCCGGTTCCCCACCCCAACTCCCCCACAGTGCCCTGATCCGGTCCGGTTATGTCAATGACGTTTCTAGGACCTGTGGTTGTTTTTCCCACCAAGTTTCATCCCGATCCCTCCACTTTAAGCGTTTCTCAAAATTTCCGGTTCCCTCCTCCAACTCCCCCCAGTGTCATCGGATCCGGCCCGGATTTAAAGTGAGGTGTCTGAGACACGAGGTCATCCTAAATATCAATTTTCGTCAAGATCCGATCACCCGTTCGCAAGCTAAAAATACCTCAAATTTTGGCTTCACCCTCCCTCCACTCCCCTCCCCAGATGGTCGAATCGGGGAATTGACGATTTACTATTTAATTTGGTCGGGTCCCAGACATACCTGTAAATTTCCATCGTCCCAGCACATCAGGAAGCACGGAACTCGCGGGATCACTACAAATTCGGACTTCTCCCCCCCCCCAACTCCCCCAAAGTGAGCGGATCCGTTCCGGTTATATCAGTCACGTATCTAGGACTTTTGCTTGTACTTTCCACCAAGTTTCATTCGGATCCCTCCACTCTAAGTGTTTTCCAAGATTCCCGGTTTCCCCCTCTAACTCCCCCCAGTGTCACCGGATCCGGTCTGGATTTAAAATGGAGGGTCTGAGACACGAAGTCCTTCCATGTATTAAGTTTCATTAAGATCCGATCACCCGTTCGTAAGCTAAAAATATCTCATTTTTCCTATTTTTTCCGGATTCCCCCTCCCTCCACTCTCCTCCAGATGGTCGGATCGAGGAAGCGACAATTTCTAATTTAATCTGGTCCAGTCCCTGATATGCTTGCCAAGTTTCATCGTCCTAGCTTATCTGGAAGTGCCCGAACTAGCAAAACCGGGACCGACAGACCGACAGACCGACTGACGGACAGAAATAACAATCGCTATATGGCACCTGAGTAATCTCAAGTGCCATAAAAACTCCCAGTATCTTTTACGCAGTGGTATGCAGTTTGCCCGCGCCTGCAACCAACACTTAAGGACTCTCCACGGTAGGTTCAGTTTCAGATAAAACTCCTCTCCAAACACTTCTTTAATTTGGCGATAAACAGTCCAGTTTCCAACTGGTAATTCAAGATTAAAGTACGTCGCGTCGTCTTATTTGTTGCTGTTACACCAAATCACCAAATCCTCATCCATAGATATTTCTCCCCAAATGGGCCCAATTGCCCCTAAACCAAGTGGGGGTGGGGTTTGGGATCCGCAAAAAGTAAAAAGAGACCCCAATGCTCACAATCCTACCAAGTTTCAACTTGATACCTGTTGATTCCTGTCACGGGTAACGAACTTTACTCCTGGGCAATCTGGGCCCAGTTGCCCATGAATGTGGTTGGTGGGGGAGGTGAAACTTTCAAAGCAATTTCTCAGCCCTAAGATCTACA
This sequence comes from Branchinecta lynchi, assembly GCA_023053575.1. NCBI lineage: Eukaryota > Metazoa > Arthropoda > Branchiopoda > Anostraca > Branchinectidae > Branchinecta > Branchinecta lynchi. Next base: position 18,009,896 of record JAKZAP010000013.1, on the reverse strand, counting down.
TGTACACGGAATTTCATCGATCTAAGGTAAGGTAAGGTAAGGTACAATTTTAATGGCAAAAATAAATAAACCTGGTGTTTCTTAAAAGCATCAGACATGCCAGTGGCATAAAAAACGACGCTTCACTAATTCTGGTGGGATTTTAAAAATTATTAATACAATTCTAGCCTAAACTATTGTAAAGAAAAAACAAACGAACAACTATCACACATCAACACTAAAAATTTAAGGACAACACGAGAATTTACGACAACAGACATATGACTAAAGAAAAAATGAAAAATAAAAAAGATTTGCGACATGGGTCTGATCTTCCTCCGAGCACAAACAAAAATGAATCGATTAAATCAGATAGAAGAAATATAATTGCTAGATTACATAAATCTTTTTAGAGCTCTTTTAAATACTTTCCTATCTTCGGACACCCTGACAGTTTCAGGCAATAAATTCCATACTTTTACACCTGTATGACGAATAGAAAAGCTAGACCTTGTAGAAGGATAACAAATGGTAGAAAGATTGGACCGCCGTCTTGTGTTATAGTCATGAAATTGACTGTTCAGGCAAAAAAGATTTTTAAAATCAGCAGGTAGTGAATCTTCTAGAAGATGACGGTAAACAAATGTTGCAATATTCCAGTCTCTAATCTGACGGACATTTAAAATAAAAAGACTAGGCAGAATATGAGAAACTGATGAAGAAAATGGAAGACCATAAATTGCTCTAATTGATTTGTTTTGTAGGATTTGAATCCGATTAATATGTTTTGAAAAAGTAGAAGCCCAAGCTGAAGTACAATATGAAAGATAAGAATGGACCAGGGAGAAATAAATCAATCGAAGTATGAATTGTGGAAGACAATGTTTGAGGCAGGAGAGCACACCGACATTTCGGCTCAACTTAAGAGCCAAAGCATCGGTGTGCTGCTTGAAAGAAAGATTTTCATCAAGGATAAGGCCAAGATATTTAAAATTAAAAGATCTTAGAAGTTCAGTGCCAGAAAGAAAAAGTTTACCAGAAACTGAAACTGAACCAGACCGGGAGAAAAGCATGTAACGACATTTTTCCGCGTTTACAGCTAGTAAATTAGATGTAAACCAGTCAGAAGCAATCGAAAGAGCTGAATTAAGAACACTAAACAACTGAATCAAATCTGAATGCGAACCAAAAATCACAGTGTCGTCCGCAAACATGATAACTTTAACAAAAGGCATACATTCTGGAAGGTCATTAATGTAAAGTAGGAACAAAGTGGGTCCAAGGACAGACCCCTGTGGTACTCCAAATTCTATAGGAAATTCATCTGAAAATTCGCCAACTTGCCTACAAGAGAGACTTCTCTTGGATAGGTAAGAAGCAAAAAAATCAAGTGTCTTTTCTTCAACGCCATACTGTTTCAGTTTATCAAGCAAAATCCCATGGTCAATTGAGTCAAATGCTTTACAAATATCAATAAAAACTGCACAAGCGTGTTGACTAGTGTCAAGAGCATCATTGATCGACAAAAGAAGATTATGGATAGCAAGCTCAGTTGACCGATCTTTTTGAAATCCAAACTGATTTTCATTGATTATTGAATTATTTACCAAGTAAGAAGTAAACTGCTTGTGAACGACTTTCTCTAATAATTTACTAAAAACAGAAAGGATCGAAATCCCTCTGTAATTATTTAGAATATCTCTTGCACCACCTTTGTGAAGAGGAATTACGCGAGCTTTTTTGATAATATCAGGGAAAACACCTTGGTCAAGGCAAAGATTAATTAAAAAAGCCAAGACTTCAGACAGATACTTACTAATGCTAAGAATAAATTTAGAAGAAAATCGAAACTCGTCTGAAGAATCGCTCGTATTAATCTCTTTGAAAATTTTCAATAAATCATCCTGGGAAATATTTTGGAAAGAAAAAGACGAGTTTGGACGATTACTTGTATTTGGTCCAAAATAACGATTATCTGGCTTGACGTTAGCTTTAACCCCATCAGCAATTTTTTTTCCGCAAGAACTAAAATGCTTCGCTAATTCGTTTACAATACGTTTAGGGTCAGAAACGGATTCACCGCCTAATTTCAGTGAATTTATTGAATCCTTGGATTTAAGATTGGGTCGAATAATACTATTAATTGTCTCCCACGTTTTCTTAGCATTGTCTTTGAATTTCATAAAACGATCAGACAAATATTTACGTTTAGAATCACGAATCAATGAGTTTAACTTGTTTCTGTAAGCACGATATAGTTCAAAACTTTTGTCGCTAGGTTTTTTTAGATAATCTAAACGAAGTACACTTTTCCGTTTCAAAGAAGCTAGAATCCCAGTTGTAATCCAAGGATCGTGCTTTTGAGTAAACTTTCCTGATGAAGATTTAGTAGATCGACAATCTAATATTAGCGTCAATACAATCAAAAACACTAGACCATGCTTCAGAAGATAACAACGAGCGAAGCTTTTCCATGTCAACTGCATGAAACTCATTGCTTTCTTTTAATCTTGGGTTATCAGAAGGGCTATTCATGGGTAACGAAAATTGGGTTAGCACCGGGAAATGGTCAGACGTGTCAAAAGATATTACAGCAGAATATTCCGCATGAAGGGAACCACCAGAGTAGAAAATATTATCAATAAGTGTTGCGGATAATCGAGCAACACGAGACGGCAGAGAAATAGTTGGAATAAAATTAGAAGTAAGCATATTAGTCAAGAAATTCAAATTAGCAGAGTTAGATAGATCAAGTAAGTCATAGTTAAAATCACCCGTGACAATAGTGCGATTCCGGGAAGCAGAAAGCCCTGCACATAACACAGAAAGTGATGATTCAAGGTTCAAGGTTCAAGGTTCAAGGTTTAATTTACACTTCTGTATAAAATCAAAATAAATAGGGTCAAGCCGGGGACACAAGGTCGATTGACAAAAACCCGGTACAATATATAACAAACATATTTTACCTATAACTAATTATATAAATAAATGTTAATAATTCCATGACTCATCACCAGACGGGAACCCGCCCCACAAACCCACCGACACTCGGCAAGATCAACCCGAAATCCCAAAAAAAAAAAAAAAATACCCAATGCGCAAGCGAGGGTTACCGATGGCCGGCAACTAATATGGACCCCAACCAAAACATATCAACAACAAACAAATAAAAATTTACTTTAATTTTTTTTTTATCGATGATTCTTGAATTTATTTATAAGTATAGAATGAAGTTGCTTTTTTATATTTGGAAGAGATTTACTGATATCAGTATATTGTAAATAAAGATGCCATGAACCCGTGATTGAAAAATATGGTGAGAACCGCGATCTCTCAGTGGTTAATTTAAGGTGCTGCATTTTCCATTTATGACGGGTTTCATAAGCATGGTCAGGTTGCTCAGGGAAAAAATTACTCGAACGAAAGTACGAAGGTAGTTCCGACCGGTCATATTTTACCTTAAATAAAAAAGAATGGAGAGTGAATAATTCTGAAACAGGCAAAATATTGGTTAACAAATATAGAGTTTCAGTTTTAGTTTTGTTAGGATAAGAAGAAGGGGACGGTAAATATTTTTGTAAAGTTCGAAGAGCCCGGTTTTGAAGAGTCTGTATCGGTTTCACATGATATTTGAATGTTGCCAAATAAATCAAAGGACAATACGTAAGATGGGAGTGTATCAAAGCAAAATAAATCAGGCGTAGAATTTCATACGGGAAAAAATGCTGAAACCTCCGCATTATACCAACTCCTTGTGCAACTTTAACCCGTGATCTATTACAATGTTCTTTATACGATAGATTTTCATCAATAATTATACCAAGATACCGGAGTGAAGTTACCCTTTGAATTTGAATATTTGTAGCCTGATCATTTATTGTCGAAACTTCTTTTGCTTTGTGTCCAATTCTACTATAAATGATAAATTTCGTTTTGGCGGCATTTAATGACAAACGATTAGCTTTTAGCCATAGGCTACAATCAATTGGGAAAACACGATTTGCAGCTTCTCTTTGACATCCTCTTCCGACTGTCCTGCAAGTGTTGATCCGGTATCATCGGCAAAAAGGACATTCAGACTGTTGTTTTCTGTCGCTGATGAAAGGTCATTTATGTATATTAGGAAGAGCAGTGGTCCCAGAATTGAACCCTGAGGGACACCAATATTTGACAATAAGCATGGATCCGAAACTGTCTTATTAATAGTTGTTACTTGGGATCGACCTGTTAGGTAAGATGCGATAAAATCGTGCGCTGGTCCTCGTATCCCACCATGGCTTAATTTATATAACAATATTTCGTGACAAATCGTGTCGAATGCCTTCTCAAGGTCCAAAAAGATACTCGCCGGAATCAATTTTTTATCAAGACATTCGTGAATAAATTGGATCATAGTCAGGATGGCATCTTGCGTGCTATGCCCCTTTCTAAACCCAAACTGATTTTCTGAAAAATAATCCTTCGACGTAAGGAAATTATACACTCGATTATAAAAACATCGCTCCATTAATTTAGAAAAACCCGAAAGGATAGATATTGGTCTATAATTCGTGCAGTTACTCCGGTCATCACTTTTATACAGTGGTAACACCTTTGCTTTCTTAAATGAATCAGGAAAAGTTCCCGATCTAAATGACAGATTTATTAAATGACACATTACTTTATTAATACTCGGTAAAATGGCTTTCACAATATTCGTCGACGATTCGTCAATCCCCGGGGAATTTCCACTCTTTAAAAGCTTGCCAATATTAGCAAGCTCTTCCTCTGTTACCGGTGTTAAAAACATAGACTTTTCAGAAGGCTTTCCGAGGTATGTACGATAATCACATTGACCATGTGGCACATTATGTTGGAGCTTGCTGGGTACCGACTGTCCAATTGACGCGAAATGTGAGTTCATGTAGTTAGCTATATCTAGCTCCCTTTCAATTGTATTACCATGAGCGTCCTTTATTTCGGATGGTGTAGAAGATGTTCGCGATCGATTCAAGCATGAATTTATTAGCTCCCAAGTTTTCTTTGGTGATTTATTTACTTCACTAAAAGAATCAAAATAATATTTCATTTTAGCATTACGTATTATTTTTGAAAGCAGGTTTTTGTAATTTTTGAAAGTTGTTTTATTTCCTTCACTTGGGAATGATAAAAAAGTTTTATAGAGAGCGTTTTTTTGTTTTATTGACCTCAAAAGGGAGGGCGATATCCAGGGTTGAATGGGTTGATTATATTTCCCTTTATGTTTTTTTACTCTGGGGCATGACTCATCAAAAGCAGCATTAAATACTTCTAAGAAATAAGCCGTTGCAGAATTTACTTCTTCTGCATCAAAGACACGAGACCAATCAGTAATATTCAATTTATCTTTTAAACATTCTAGATTTTTTTATTGATAATCCGGTTTGTTGTTTCTGGTGCTTTTCTTGTCTGAAGCTGGTACTTCACGTCAGAAATTAACAAAAAATGATCAGAAAAATCCGTTAGAACAACTTGTGAAGACGTTGCTGGTGTCGTTAAAAATATGTTGTCGATAAGAGTGGCACTAGTCGACGCAACACGCGTTGGGATTGTACATGAGGGAATCAGTAATTTCGATGTCATTAGGGTAATAAATTCTGTTGTTTGAGTGTTTTCTTGAAATTCCAGTAAGTTTATGTTAAAATCCCCCATGAGCACAACATCATTATCGTCTAAAGACGCTAATAAAGATTCCAGGGATTGCAAAAAAAGCGGGACTGGGGCTGACGGAGGCTTATATACGACACAAATTTGTAGTTTTTTTGTTCCGGTCCGACATTCAACAGCCAAAATTTCACACACTTTTTCAACGTCATATTTTTCAAGCTCTGGCATACGTTTAAATTGTACTCCTTCTTTCAAAAATAAACCAAGCCCACCTTTTCCATGGACTTGTCGATTTTTATCAATGAAGTTATATCCCGGAATTTTAACTTTATGTTTTGTCGCATCATTAATAAATGTTTCACAAATTCCCAAAATATCAATTTGATTTCTTGGCAATAATCTTGTTAGTTCATCAATAGAACTGGCGAGTCCCTGTATGTTCATAAATCCAATTCTCTTTGAATTATTTTCAAGTCTATTTATTTCATCAGGAGAAACATACAATGATTGTTTTATTTCTGAAAAAGTGTTATTTTCTCTCTGGCCAAAAATATTAAAAGTTTCAGAAAATAATGAAAGGTTAAGAGGTTCCCCCTTTAAAACTGCCAGCTTATCGGCACCCCCCGCAACCGCAAACTTAAATGTCAAATAAAAAGAGTCGGAAAGATCCTACCTCGTGCCAGCAAATCCGCGCGACAAGGAGCCCGTCCCACTGATGAGTCATGAAAACTTGCCATCCTTCGAGTAAACTTATGTAGAGTTGGTATAGCTGTAACAGAAATAACTGGGGCAGAAATAATGAAGACAAACTTGAACCGAACTAGCCTAAGTAACACACGAAAGTAGATAATCGACATCACACAAACACACAAATGCAAAAATTACCAATCAAGAGCGGGATAGACCTAATGTTTTCACACTAGTCGCCTCTGCTGTTTCTTACGTTTTTGCCCACTGCGACTCTGAATCCGACTTGTACTCAAGCCACAATTTGGCACCTTTGTGCTTCACTCGTGTAAGCTGTACGGATCCATTATCACGTAATTCCTTACCCTTAGCCAGTAATTCGTTTCTCACAGCGTTTAGTTTGGTCGGCAAGTCCGTACAGATCCGGACCCCCGTTCCTTTCAACTTTGATATTGAGCTGAAAGTGCATTGGATATCTTTTTCGGAGGATACTGAAAGGAAAACTGGAGGGGCGGTCGGTTTACGGGTAGACACGTTCGACTTTTGGGGCATCCGGTAGCACTGCGATATTTGAATGTTATCCGTGATTTCCATTTTCGATGAAAACAATGTTGACACATTCGCGAGAACTGTCTGTTGATGTTTTTCTTTCGGTAATCCGTGGATGATTAAGTTGAGTTTCCGGTCTCTAACTTCAATTTCGAGTAATTTCGCTTCGATTGCATCACATCTTGACTTTTGCTCTTCAAGCTGGTTTGCTAGAATGGCAATCTTCGAATCGCGAGACTTCGATTCATTTTTCAAAATCTGAACCTCGTCCGAAATTGACGACAGTGTAACAGCAAACTCTTTTTGCTGGCTAATTATTAGATCTAGCTTCTTTCCCAGTGCCTTCATTCCATCATCAAACGTTTTCTGGCTGACTGACGACATATTTGTTTTGCTTTAAAATCCGCTCTCAGGTGAAATTTATGCCTCCATAAAAAACATCAGCAAATGCAGACTTACTGGCAAGGGGGGCTTTTGACACCCCCCACTTTCCAAATGATGCACAGGATTATGATTTCCCGTAATCCAACTCAGTTGCTAAGCGTATCCAAATGACAGAGACTGGGCTACCGTCAGTAAAACTAGTCAAACAAGTTCACTCGATGAATGACTGATCGAGACTGTGAATGACTGATCGAGACTGAATGACTGATCGAGACTGAATGACTGATCGAGACTGATTCGACGAGATTCGAAATCAGAATGTGAACAAGAAGGAGGTCGGTAAACACAACCAAATGTCACAATAAAACCATGGCATATAGTTACATCAAGGAACAAGGATTCCAGAGTGCCTTCCTTCCACAGTGAGACATCATGTCGGATAATATAAGAAAATGAACTTCGCATGTAAATTACCAGACCACCTTTAGATTTAGCCGAACGATTCTTAGAAACACACGTATACCCAGGAATGTCAAGAAGGCTCACTGGAGAAGAGTCGGACAGAAATGATTCACAAACAGCAATTAAGTCCACATCATTTCTCTGAACAAGAATTTTCAATTCATTAAAAGCGGAGAAAAGACCTTGAGCATTCAAGTGCAGAACCTTCAGGTTCGCCGATTGGGAAGGAAAAGCAGATGCAACCGAATCAAAATCTAAGAAAGTACACTCAGGAAGATTTATCGGTAACGGCACATTGGAATCACTTGGTGAACCAAGAGAAAGATTCAAAATTTCATCAAGCTTGAGCCTAGCTTCAAAAAACTGAGCGAAAGAGTCCATAAACAGAAGAAAAAAATAAAATCATGTCAAGGAAAGCCCTTAATATCACTGGATAGGGCTGGACACAGGATCAGGTAGGTTTAAAACGTCTTTTACAGAACAAGCCTGAAAAACATGGTCACCTAGTCTAATTTTAATAACACCTCTTGAAACCCAGACTTCTCTGTTACTGTTACCGTACCTGTCCCTTGCCAACTTCCAAGCTTCTTGACGTGCTCTCGTCAGAGCTTCGTTCACATAAATTTTGAGCCTCGGAGACCAGCACGACGGCGCAACACTTCTTCAGCTATATTCACCGTGGAAAAGGTAACTTGTAACACAGAGTTGTCACCCAACCTTGGGCCAAGACGCCTAACCTCACGATACGATTCTGGTGGTAAACTCAATTCCAGTTTCTCATGTAACATTTGAGAGACCTTGGAGGGCAATGATGAGATGTCCCTAACTGTAGATTGAAAACCATGAATGACTACAGTCGCTGATAGATTTTTTTGCGCGAAATCGTCAATTGCAGACTCTAATTTGTCAATGCGGACACTTTCAGATTGTAACTGGGACTGGATGCAGTTGATCAGTTTTTCCATCTTTGATAGTCTGGTTGAAAACTCAAGTTCAATAGCTTTGTAAACTGACTGAGAAATCTGGTCCTGTAAATTACTCGGAAGGCTTTGATCACCTAGAGCTACCCGTCGAAGTTCTTCATCAACTGCAGATCTAATGTCCGACTGCAAGTTAGCTCTGAAGTTCGAGACTTCTGACTGAACTGTAGTAAGTGACGACGTGATAACACTTAGGTCCGGGGATCCAGAAAGAACAGGTGAGTCATCCAGTTGGTCATTGTCACAGTCTCGAAGCGCATGTTGGACATTCTTTCGTTTATCACTCCGAGCATCGTTTATGTGTTCATCAAATACAAAAAGGTCAGAGGATTTCACCACATTTGTTGTTTTAGTCCCATAACAGACAACTTCATGCTGTAAACCTTTCTTGGTCTTGATGGTTTTGATGACCTTGACAGGCCATAGTTTGTAATGGGAAAAACTTGCCAACGGCTTTTGTCCCGGTTGTATCATTTGGAGAACAGAAGCAATCAGTGCGAATGACAAACTAAAACAATGGCTAGCACACGTGCCAAAACAAGTTCAAGGACTTTTTGGCGAATAGCCAGCGATGTAAAGAGTCACTTGTCAACGGTCCCAACGTTCAAAAAGACACAACATTCAAAGCCAGAACACAACGGACAAACTTTTGAATAAAGTTAACGGTCCGTTGAAGGTCACCACGTATACATTCAAAGCCAGAACACAACGGACAAACTTTTAGAACAAAGTTAACGGTCCGTTGAAGGTCACCACGTATACAACGTTCCAACGGCGCAACATTTGAAGCCAGAGCTCAACGGACGAACTTTTAGAGGAAATTTAACGGTCAGTTGAAGGTCACCACGTATTGAATAGAAGTCACTAATATATCGGAACTGAACAGAATTTTGCGACTGCACTCGACGAGTGACGGTTGAAGATCTGTGTCCAGTTCTCGTCAAGTTATGAACAATGTTTACTGGCCAATCTGGGTCCATTTGCCCCGGAACCGGGTGGGGGTGGGGACCCCCAAAAGGCACAACTAGACCTCAATACCCACTAGTATACCAAGTTTGAACTTGATACTTGCACTGGTACACGAGTTATGAGCCCCACAAAATACGGTGAAAACTGGAAACCGAAAGCTGCTACAGTGCTCGGAATAGTGGATTGTTCCAAGGAACACTCCACTAAAAATCGTTCCAGCCTTGAGGGCAAAAAGCCAGAATTCGTGACGTCGTGACTTCATGCGTACTTTGTTAGTGTTTGGTACTCAAATCTTGAATACACCAGCATTACGGGATATCCTCCCCCCAGATTTTTCAGCGGCAAGAGTAAGGCCTGAGAGAGTGGTAGACCAGCCAATACCCAAATTGCAGCCAATTAAACACACAACGACTCGTTACCTAAGAAATTTTATTCCCGCCTTCGTCAACCTTTTTAACTCGCATTTGTAAATAGATTGGAGTATTTTGTGTGATGTTTGACAAGTCTTTGTTATATCCAAACTAGGGTAGAGTTATCTTTTGTATATAATTAGTGTTAATATGGACGAGAACCACCAAATCGGCTTGAACGTTGTGTCGGAAATTTTGTTCCCACCTTTGTCTACTTATTTAACTCGCAATTGTAAATAGATTTGAATATATTGTGTGATGTTTGACAAGTTTTTGTTATAACCAAACTAGTGTAGAGTTATCTTCTGTATATAATTAGTGTTAATATGGACGAGAACCACCAAATCGGCTTGACCGTTGTATCGGTTTTGAAAATAAATTGAATTGAATTGAATTGAATTTGGTAACTACGGTAAGTAGTGTGGAACACGCTCTTAGTAATTCGTTTGGTTTTCTCTTTCAGGGCGTAAAGGGAGCTTCTCAAGAATCCCTAGCGTCAGTATCCCCTGAAACTATCGCTCTGAACCCCCCTCCAGCCTTAAAACCTATCTTGGAACTTCACTCATCAAATGACAACCCTGAATTCGGTAGTCTTCGTAAGCAGATTGCAGATTATGAAAATCTTGTAAGAAAACAGGAGATGGCATTGCACTCGAGGCAAATTGAAAATGAAAAGTTAGTGGAGTCTGTTGAAAGGTTAAATGTTCAGCTCGCTGAGTCATCCGAGAAGACTATGCATCTTGATAATCGTATATCTGATCTTCTCTCAGAAAATCTTAGACTGGTAAAGGCTGAGGATCAGTTAAAGGATAATATTGAACAGTCCAAGGGCATTATAGAAAGCCTAAATCAAGAACTAAAGCATTGCAGCCAAGGGAAGTCGAAATTGGCAGATATGAATTCTGAACTTGAGAGAAGATTGGAAGACTCGAAAAAGAATGAAGAACGGTTGGAAGTGCACGTGAAAACCTTGAGTATGAAGATTGAGGAGCTGAAATTGAAGACACAGTTGGAGAATGTAAAAGTGGATAGTGAAAATGTTGATGGTATGAAAATCAGTGATACATATAAATTGCTTAAGTCGGAGAATGAGCTTTTGGCAGCTGAAATGGAGGAGAAAAATAAGGTAAGAACCTCTTTTTTTCTTTTTTTTTCTTTTTTTATATTAGTAAAAGCGGCAGCGGTGCTTTTTGTCGGCTAATTGTTAAATCCTGTTAAAATTTTTGCTCCCCCCCCCCTCCTCCCCCAACCAGAATGGGCTAGTTTCGCCACTAGACGATAGGAATAATTAAGAAAATCTGTCAGCAAAAATTTGCGCAAAATCAGCTTTTGTCGTCCGTTTAGTCTGTCTGAGCTAGCTAGCTAGCGCATTCTCTTTCGGCAAAATAAATATAAGTACTTTTGCACTATGTATACAGTTTTCACTTCAACTTAATACTTCTGGTATAATACGTCGGCACAATCTCACGTCCATCTCACTCCATCCAGAAGTTATCGTGGTCGCAGACGGAAGGCAGTATTTATGATATCAAAGATGAGCATATATGAATAATCATGATTTATTGGATTTTCGAAATATCATTTAATGAGTTCGTCTTTTGCTATTGTTTTCAGTGTCTCATTTTATTTTTATGGCACTTGCCCTTCGGCCAAGTGCCATATAGCGATCGGAATTTCTGTCCGTCCGTCGCTCGGACCGGGTTTTGCCAGTTTGGGCACTTCCACATAAGCTAGGACGATGAAACTTGGCAGGCATATCAGGGACCCCAAAAGATTAAGTTGGAAATAGTCACTTCCCCGGTCCGAGCATCGTGGGGGGAGTGAAGAGAGGGGGAATCCGGAATATTGAGGTATTTATAACTTTTGAACGGGCGATTGGATCTTAATGAAACTTGATATTTGAAAAGACCTCGTGTCTCAACGCGATCCACTTCAAATCCGAACGGGACTTTGGCGGGGGGGGGGGGTTGGAGGGGGGGAGAACCGGAAATCTTGTGAAACGCTAGAGTGGAGGGATCGGGATGAAACTTGGTGGGAAGAACAAGCACAAGTCTTAGATACATCATTGACATAACCGGGCCCGATTTGGGCACTGGGGGGGGGGGGGGGGGGTATGGTGGTCCAGCGAGTTCGGTACTTCCGGATGTAATAGGATGATGAAACTCGGCAGGAATATGAGGGATCAGAATTGACCGACTTGAAAATAGTCGTGTGCACGATCCGAACATCGTGGGGCGACTGAAGGATGGAGAATCCGGAACCTAGTAGCATTTATAAGTTCGGTCCGGACCGGATTGGGGGGGGGGAGTTGGATGGGCATAGGAATTCTTGTGAAAGTCTTAGTGTAGAGGGACCGAGATGGAATTTAGTAGGAAGAACAAACATAAGCATTAGATAAGTTCTTGACAGAAAATGATCATATCGGGGCTCTTTGGGGGAAGTTGGAGGGAGTTTCCCGGAATTCTGGTGATCGTGAGATAGGATACTTCAGGATGTGCTAAAGACGATAAAACTTAGAAGGCATATTAGTGACCCGGCCAAATAGACTTAAGCACCCCAGACAATGCCCTAGGAAGACCTCCGTTCCTGGATCCGACCATTTTTCGGGAAGTTGAGGGAGGGGGAATCCGGAAATTACTGACTTCCGTAGGTTGCGGAAAAACGGTTCGATTCAAGTGAAACTTTACGGGTGATAAGAACTGATGACCTAGATACGGAAAGCATGTGTACGAACTCCATGCGGCCATGGTTAGGGGAGGGGGAAAACTTTGTGTCCGGAAACTTTGTGACATAAACACAAACCAAACGGATGGGCAAAATGGGATGCAAGTTGGACAGTAACAAGTTTATGCGGCCTAGCTTTGTCATGTGGCGTCCGAACCGGATCTGACCAAGGTAGGAGGAGGATGAAGCGGGAACCGGAAATTTGCAGATATGCTCCGATTTGAGTTAAACTTGATGGATGGGAAGGGGAGATGTTAGAGATGCGAAGTATATGTGCCCGAGTCGTCGGCCACAGTCGGGGTGGGGGTGGAGTGAGAGTCTCGGAAATGTTAACCGAGTGCGGTGATTTTAATGAAACTTGGAAAGTAGAGAGATCGAATACCTTTGATGAAATATTCTAGGGTCTGGACCGGAACCGAGCACGATGGGGAGGGTTATCGAATTCCCGAAAAAATCTAAGATTTACTTTCTCGTTTCTCACACCCCCTACGCGTAACAAGTGCCATATGAGCTCGTAGCTCTTATTATTTATGTTTGTGTTCAAAATTGGTCGTAAGTTCCGGGATAAGAATGTTTCATGCCTAAAATCTCGTATCCTAGTGGGGATACGAGGTTTATGTCGAGAAGAAGCTGAATCTTGGATTAGGACTATAAAGTAGGCAGTGGTTCCCAACCGTTTCCATACTGACTTTTCCCCTGATCAAGGTTCAAAATGTTCCGTACCTCTTTTTTGACGAATTGTTGTTTTGCTAGATTTTTTTACCACGATCAGAATGTCAAAAGGACGAGATCTATTGTCATCAGTGATAAGGCATATAAATCTGAAATTGTGGTACGGGAGTAAGTAAGTAAGTAAGTAATTTATTTCTGACTAGCCATTTGAAAAGCGGGGTATGTAAAGTAAAATAAAAGAATTAAATAAAACATACCAAAACAGAATATACAATTTTTCATTCATCGACCAGAAAAGAATGTAGAGTGTCGTGCGCTGGCTGGGCCCAGTTGTCTATGATTTTGGCAGAGCCGACGAAATTTCGAGGTAGTGAACGTGTTCCACCCTTCTACCAATAGTAATTATTAGTTACTATTTCCGTTCCAACCTCACCAATAGTTACTACGCTGACCGTTCCAACCTTCTCGAAATAGTAACTATTTGCTTACCACGCTCGGGAGCGTAGTAAGCGTAGTAACTACGGATCTCAGTAACGCGATTGGTCGTATTCACCCGTGGCATGATATTCTGCTGGAAAATAGAAAAATCGTTCCAGCCTTGACGGCAAAAAGCCAGAATTCGTGACGTCATGCGTAGTAACTACGGTAAGTAGGATGGAACACGCTCAGTGTATCTCGTCTTGAGGATAATAATTGGATTCAAAGCCAATGCCAAAAGCCAAAATACTGACACTGAGTTAGTGTCAGTATTTGACACTAACTGAGCGATATTCAATCGCTCAAAAGCGATTGAAGCGAGATATTAAAGCTACACTGTAAAAAGTTTCTCCGAGTAAGGATTAAAGTTGACTGCAGTATTTGCTACTGGAATTAATCTTATCTCTACTGGGATAAGATTGATCCGAATTAGAGATAATCTTATCTCAGTAGAGACAAGATTAATCCCAGTAGCAAATACTGCAAGATTTGTATGGCACTTGCCCTTCGGCCAAGTGCCATATAGCGATCGCAATTTCTGTCGGTCCGTCGGTCTGTCGGTCCGGGTTTTGCTAGTTCGGGCACTTCCACATAAGCTAGGACGATGAAACTTGGCAGGCATATCAGGGACCCCAAATAATTAAGTTGGAAATATTCACTTCCCTGATCCGAGCATCGTGGGGGGAGTGGAGGGAGGGGGAATCCGGAATCTTGAGGTATTTATAACTCTTGAACGGGGGACCGGATCTTAATGAAACTTGGTATTTGGAAAGACCTCGTGTCTCAGACGATCCACATAAAATCCAGACCGGATCCGGTCACTTTGTGGGGAGTTGAAGAGGGGAACCGGAAATCTTGGGAAATGCTTAGAGTGGAGGGATCAGGATGAAACTTGGTTGGAAGAGCAAGCACAAGTCCTAGATACATCATTGACATAACCGGACCGGATTCGAGCAATATGGGGGGAGTTTGGGGGGGGGGGCGGATTTCTGATTAAACGTGAGTTCGGTACTTCCTGATGCACTAGGACGATGCAACTGGGCTAGGATATGAGCGACTTAAATAAACCGACTTGAAAATAGTCGTTTGCATGATCCGATCATCGTGGGGGGAGTGGCCGGAGGGGGAATCCGGAATCTTGAGGTATTTATAACTCTTGAACGGGTGATCGGATCTTAATGAAACTTGGTATTTGGAAAGACCTCGTGTTTCAGACGATCCACACAAAATCCAGATCGGATCCGGTGACTTCGGGGGGAGTTTGAGAGGGGAACCGGAAATCTTAGGAAATGCTTAGAGTGGAGGGATCAGGATGAAACTTGGTCGAAAGAGCAAGCACAAGTCCTAGATACATCATTGCCATAACCGGACCGGATTCGAGCAATATCGGGGGAGTTGGGGGGGGGGGGGGTGGCGGTTTTCTGATTAAACGTGAGTTCGGTTCGGAGGGGGAATCCGGAATCTTGAGGTATTTATAACTCTTGAACGGCCCTAGCAAAAATCAATTCCTGTTCGATGGCTGATTATCGCCTGTTTTCATCCAAAACAGCTGTCAACCACTGATTATTAGCCGTCCGACGAGTTAGATTGTCAGCCAACGACAAGCTTGTTCGATTGTGTGTCAATGTCAGCCCATAAGCGCCTGTTAAATGGCCGTTCTCTGGGAGACGTCCAACCGAGACGAAACTTGATGGTTGTTTCACGATTGTCCATGGACTGTTCATTTGACAAGGAGATTGTTGCCGGTTTTTCGGCTGTTCATCAGTCACATATGCTTCTGCGAGCACAGAGGCACCTAGATAATAACGTCTGAAACAAATCAGAGTTGAAGCAACTGACTACAAGATGCCTGTCCTGTTGTAAATGTATTGATTACGATTTTTGTCAACAAGAGGCAAGACAAGATAAATTAAAGCGAAAACAGAGTAAATGATAACTTGACAAGTTACTCTTTAGTTTGTGAGATGCTTCTCAACAAGAGATTATGTGTGACCGTAACGGTGTACACCAGAGCATACATTGTGACGCTGGTCTTAGGACCCAGACGAAAATTCAATACATAAATTTGCGTTATTCTAGTGCAAAACAAGGCGTCTCTCACTCCCAAAAACGATGTCACCAAGTGGCGCGTGCGGCGGTGCCATGCCGGTGCCGCGCCGAGGTGTACACCGGGTGGCGCGGAGTGAGCAACCCCTCGGTCCAGAACGAAGCAAACTGAGGGAGTCGTGTGCTTGGCACTGCTTCTCTAGAAGTTACACCAGTAAATCTTCCAGGTTTCCCTCACGTAAATGATGATGCGTCACAATTATGTAATCTAAAATTCAATGTGAGAAAAATGGAGTCATATCCTTCTTGACATCCACAAAATGCGATACGGAATAGGATCATAAAACAGCTTGCTTCCTGGAAACTGACACCCTGCTGATGTGACGCCAAGGGTTCAATGAATCGCTGTCCAGTCAGCCTTAGAAGTTTCAAAGATTTCTTATTTCCTTGTTACGCATAAAGTTTTGCTTTTGTTTTAACCATATTTTATTTTGGTGACGCACATTCCTCAGATGATCAAGCAACTGAACTGTTGTACGGAAATCTTTTAGGCTGTATTTAGATATAAATGTGGCTTATGATGCTTCATTCGGAACAAATTTTGGTGGGAGGAACTGTACAAGGTCCTGGGCAGCAAGTTTTAAGGCCCGCTGCTGCAAAACTTTACCGAAAACTCACCCTTGAACCATACAGGTGCGTGAATACAGAAAATCTTTCGCTGTACTCCTAAAATTTATTAGACCAATTTAATTTCGTCCCACGAGAGAGCTTATTTGTACCATGCATCCGCTTTCGCTCCTGACGGGTTTATAGCCCCCCTAAGAAACAACCTTAATTTGTTTGTTGCGAGAATGGAAGCCACAGGCATGAGTGTCAAATACCCCGGGCCTGTTCAAGAAAAAAAACAAAAAAACGGTGAGATTAATGAGACGCAGCAAAAGTGGAGGGAGGAACAGAAATATTATCATATGCTTCGGAGTCAGGGAGTGGTGGGATAGGGGTATGGGATGGCTCTTCGCTCCCTCTATGACCAGGGACGGCTTAAGGAGGGGGGGAGGGGAAACTTTGGGAAACTTGGTATTTGGAAAGACCTCGTGTCGCAGACGATCCACATAAAGTCCGAACAGGATCACGTGACTTCGGGGAGGGGAACCGGAAATCTTGGGAAACGCTTAGAGTGGAGGGACCAGGATGAAACTTCGTGGGAAGAGCAAGCACAAGTCATACATACGTCACTGACGTGAAATTAGATACCTTGTTTCTAGGTCTAATCCTAGGGGGTGAGGGGTTGAAGGGGGATTTTGTGACATTCTCATCTACTTTCTTGTACCACCTACTCGTAACAAGTGCCATATGAGCTCGTAGCTCTTGTTGTTACAGTGTATAGATTAACTTGATTTTGGACCTTCGCATACCCCTTGCCAAGGTCTCAGGAACAGACTGCGAGCTGCCACTGAGTTAGGAGACTCAAAAACGATTGAAGGGAGATATAGGAGCTGCACTGTAAAAAGTTTATCCGAGTAAGGATTAAAGTTAACTGCAGTATTTGCAATTGGGATTAATCTTATCTCTACTGGGATAAGTTTGATCCGAATTAGAGATAAACTTATCTCACTAGAGACAAGATTAATCCCAGTAGTAAATACTGCAAAAAATGTTGTACAGTGTATATATTAACTTGATTTTGGACCTTCGCGTACCCCTTGCCAAGGTCTGTCGTACCCCTTTGGGTACGCGTACCCCTTTGGGTACGCGTACCACCGGTTGGGAACAGCTGCCGTAGGGCCTATGTCAGGTTTTGATGCAGACTTTAATATTCCCTTGTCTTTCAGATAATCAAGCAGCTACAGCAACGACTCAACGACATCAAGAAAGAGCTCCAAAAACACGTCCGGTCCGTCCCCACCTTGGATCTCTCCGAAACGACTACCTCCCCCTCCGACAGTTTCCACAGACGAAATAATTCCAATGGGGGAGTCCAAAGCCCCATCTCCTCCCAGGAGCCGGGGGAGTGGGAAGTAAACTTCCAGTATTTGAAGAATGTGATTTTCAAGTTTCTTACAAGCTCTGAATATGAGGTGAGTGTGTCGGAAAGATTGGGGAGCGGATATGCTACAACTTTGGTAGCGATATAGACCTTACTCCTCATAAATACTCTGAAAAATAAAACAAGAGCTGAAAGCTCATATGGCACTTGTAAGAACAGTTAGAAGGTTGATCAGATACAGTTTGCAGTTTTCAAGGCTGGATATCTCTCCCGATATTGATTTCATCAGAAAATGGGCTTGATCTAGTAAATCTGAAATGGTTATACCAGTCATTCACAACTGTTTCTTCCTCCAACGATGATCGGATCGGGGGAGGGACTATTTTTAAGCCAATCTGATAGAGTCCCTAACGTCCCTGCTAAGTTTCACGGTCATAGCACAACTGGAAGTACCCGAATTCGTGATCATCTGAATTGTGGAAAAAGCACTCCAACTCCCCCCCCCCACTGTGACACGATCTGGTCCTGTTTTGTCAATAATGTATTTACGGCTTAAGCTTGTTCTTCCTTCCAAGTCCCATCCCGATCTCTCGACTCTAAGCGTTCACGAGATTTCCGGCACCCCCCCCCCCCCCTCCAGCTCCCCCCATGTTATTGGATCCGTTCCAGACTTGAAATTGATCATCTGAGACACTTGTTCTTGACACTTGACAAGTTTCTTCCACGTCTGATAACCCGTTCCAAAGTTATGCATGTCACTAGAATCCGGATTCCCCATCCTTCCACCCATGATTATCGGATCGGGCAAGGAACTATTTTCAAGTCGACCTGGGAGAGGACCGTAAAATCCCCTAACAAGGAACACTGCCAAATAAGGGACAAACAACTTGGAAAGTTATACAAAATTCTACAAAAAATAAATTAGATGACTTAAATCTATATTCATTACAGTTTTGGATAGCCGCTAAAAAGCTGAATCCAAAGATGTAATCACCTTTCTGGTAACTCTCATACCTTTCCTTGAGGATTTTTTTTCGTTAAAGTGCTGAATTTTTTTTTTTTTTTATAAACAAAATCTTGATCTGGCTTCAGGAACCTACGGCTCCCAGAAGCAAGAATGATATGTCAATTTGATGGCCTGTTATGTATCAGTGTTGACACCAATTTTCAGTTCAGTATCTTTATTATTTATTTTTTTTTACGATTTTTTTTCCAATTTTGGATCTATAGGAACAATGAAGAAAATGTAAAAAAAAGGAAAGAAGTCGACAGAGAAAAGCTGGCCGATGCTCTTAAAGCTCTGAATGCTGGTATTTTGTACCATGAGATAGCTTGGAATTCTAAAAACTGTAATATTTTGACATAGAAAAGGTCACGAACAAAACTACGAAGTTTGAACAATGGGGATGCATCCAATCACTGATGAAGTAGATGAACTTGACCTTGTTTAAAGGATCATATTGCGTGGCGAATGGGGCTACCCATGACATCATCTGACCTGCGATGCTTCAGTAAATATCATCTAGACAGGATAGTTGATTCTTCGAACATATTCATATGCAATTTCCCAGGAACAGAGTGTGCGAAATTTTTTGTAAAACATCATAAAGGTGAGCCTTCTGCCAGAAAAGCATATTATTACGGTCTATTAGTCGAGTCTAAAGACATGAATAGTCTGGTAATTTGTCTGAAGTCCATTGTGTGCAAGTGCCTTTTATTACAAGTTTTAAGGGATTTTTAACCTCTTGAAATCGTAAAAACATTGATATCTGTGCCATTTTAATCATTTTTTCAAAACTGTTTTCGCTAGTAGGCAATTAAAGCATTTTTCAAAACATTGGTGCTGTCCCTTGATCAATTTAGGCATCCAAACAAGGTTCAAAAGTGCATTAAAGTTCACCGTCCCTAGATAGGAACCGGCTGCCATATAAGGGACACCCTCTAAAAAAAATATAAAAAAAACAACTGTAAGGAAAAATTTGAAACTTGGCAAACTTGGTCAACTAGCTAAGACCCACGTTTGGGCCAAATTTGAAGTTTTTCAGTCTTTCAGAGCTGAAGTTATTTACAAAAAACACGAAAAACTGTCCCTAGCTGAGTTTTTTTTTACGGTACCTACTATGTCTGCCAAGTTTCACGGTCCTAGTACATCTGGAAGTACCCTAACTCGTGATCACCGGAAATCCGGGAAAAACCCCTCCAACCCCCAGTACTATGACACGATCCGGTCTTGTTTGGTCAATAAATAATCTAGGGTTAATACTTGTTCTTCCCTTCAAGTTCCATCACAATCCCTCGACCCTAAGCAGTTCACCAGATTTCCGGTCCCCCCCCCCTCTATCCCCCCCGAGTTTTCGGATTCGGTCCAGATTTGAAATTGAAAATCTGAGACACTTGTTCTTCATAATTTTCAAGTTTCATGCATGTCCGATTATCCGTTCCAAAGTTATGCATGTTTCTAGTTTCCGGAATCCCCATCCCTCGACTCCCCCCGCGGTGGCTGGATCGAGGAAGTGATTATTTCTAAGTTAATCTGGTTGGTTCCCTCATATGTCTGCCAAGTTTTATTGTGCTAGCTTATGTGGAAGTGTTTCGCGAAATTTCCGGTCCCCCCCCCCCCCAGTTATCGGATCTGGTCTGGATTTGAGACTGAACATACCGTACGAAAACACTTGTTCTTGATAAATATTTTTTGAGCCCAAGCTGACTTTGAAACATTTATTCAAACAATATCAAACGAAATATCGCTGACGAAGAATCATAGCTGACGGATCCGTTGTAAAGATTGTTTGAATAAAAACTTGTTCTTGACATATGTCAAGTTTCATGCATGTCCGATTACCCATTCGAAAGCTATGCATGTTACTAGTTCTCGGGTTTCCCATCCCGCCACTCCCCAACGATGGTCGGAACGGGGAAGTAATTATTTCCAAGCTATTCTGGTCGGTTCCCTGATATGCCTGCCAAATTTTATTGTCCTAGCTTATGTGGAAGGGTTTCACAAGATTTCCAGTGCCCCTCTCCAGCCCCCCCCCCCCAGTTATCTGATCTGGCCCTGATTTGAAATTGAGCATCTGAAGCACTTGTTGTTGAAATATGTCAAGTTTCATGCATGTCCGATTACCCGTTCCAAAGTTATGCATGTTACTTAATTCCTTTTAATATGTGTACAATATTAGTTTCCGGGTTTCCCATTCCTCCACTCCCCCCACGATGGCCGGATCGTGGAAGTGAATATTTCCAAGTTAATCTGGTTGGTTTCCTGATACGCCTGCCAAGTTTCGTCGTCCTAGCTTATGTGGAAGCGTTTCACGAGATTTCCGGTGCCCCCCTCCAGCCCCCCCCCCAGTTATCGGATCTGGCCCGGATTTGAAATTGAGCATCTGAAGCACTTGTTCTTGACATATGTCAAGTTTCGTGCATGTCCGATTTCCCGTTCTAAAGTTATGCATGTTACTAGTTTC
The DNA here is from genome assembly GCA_023053575.1 of Branchinecta lynchi. Classification (NCBI taxonomy): domain Eukaryota; kingdom Metazoa; phylum Arthropoda; class Branchiopoda; order Anostraca; family Branchinectidae; genus Branchinecta; species Branchinecta lynchi. The sequence continues at coordinate 17,988,481 of JAKZAP010000013.1, read as the reverse complement.
CGGATTTCCCATCCCTCCACTCCCCCCTCGATGGCCGGGTCCGGGAATTGATTGTTTTCAAGTTAATCTGCTTGGGTCCTTTATATGCCTGCCAAGTTTTATCGTCCTAGCTTATGTGGAAGTGCCCAAACTAGCAAAACCGGGACAGAACGACAGACAGACAGACCGAAAGAAATTACGATCGCTATATGGCACTTGAGTATGTTTAAGTGCCTAAACAAACAGCGATAAGAAAATAGATAATAAAAAAAAAATCATCATTTCGTAAAATAAAATGTTTGTAGCTTGCAGCGATAAATCTCGATTTAGTTTGGTGGTTTTGACCTGGGTGGCCGGTGGGTTATGGTTTTACCTTTTAATTATATTACCTTGGTGTGATATTATAATAAGTGTATTCGAGTGTCGGGTTTTCGGCACTGAGCCCACTCTCCGCCAAATTGGCGCTTCGTATATTAATTATATTGATGTTGACCAAAACTTGAACTTGAACCCCAAGAAAGGGAATTGGAATACGAGTAGGCTGTACAAGAAAGTAGATGAAAACGTCACAAAATACACCCGCCATCCAAAAAGGCGGTTCGGAAATAGAAATAGGATATTTAGTTTCACTCATTTCTGAGCAGTTCCGGCATCGTCTCGATTGAAAATGCACATGACTGTTCAAACTTTCATCCCAATAAATCCATTTGTTTGATCCCTAGACGTGCTACACGATTTCCGGTACTCACTCTATTTCCTACCGTGGCCGTGGCCGAATCTGGTTCGGAATAAAAAAAATCGACCACCTAAAGCATCTTCGTTTATACCATCTACCAAGTTTCACTCGAATCTGAGCATTTTTGGAAAGTTCCGGTACCCCCCCCCCCTTCCCACCAACGTTGTCGGAGCCGGTTCGGGCCCAATCTCTTAATTCCCTCATCAAGTTTGACTGAAATTGGAGCATAGCCTATCTGCAAGTTTCCGGTACCCCCCCCCCCCTACCTTGGCCGAATCCGGCCCAGACACCAAATAACAAATCTAGGCCGCATAAACTCGGCACTGTCGAATTGCATCTCATTCGGTCCATCCGTTTGGTTTTTGTGCATGTCAAAAGTCCCCCCACCCCCAATTCCCCTAATCGTGGTCGCATATGGTTCGAACGCATGTTTTACATGTCGAGGCCATCGATTCGTATCACCCATGAAGTTTCACACGAATCAGACCACTCGTTCGCAAGTTATAGAAGTCCATATTTCTCTTCTCTTGCTCCCCCAAAAATGCTCGGATCTAGGAACGGAAGTTTCCGGGGGTATGTTGTGTCAGGTTTTTAAGTCAAGATAATTCGGGTCGCTAATATGCCTGCAAAGTTTCGTTGTCGTTTTACATCTGGAACTATTCTAACTCACGACTACCGGAATTCCAGGAAACCCCCTCCAGCTCCCCCCACAGAGCCCCGAAACCATCTGGCTCCGTCAATTTCATCTAGGCCTAATGCTTGTTCCATCCATTAAGTTTCGTCCCAATCCCTCTGCTCTTAGAGTTTCTTGAGTTTTCCACCCCCCCCCATCCCCACAGGTATCGGACCCGACCCGGACGTGACACGGAATGTCCGAGGCGATAGCTCACCAGACAAGTTTCATTCAAATCCGATCACCCGTTCAAAAGTTATGCACGCCACTAAATTCCGGACTCCCCATCCACCCACTCCCCCCACGATGGTCGGGTCGGGGAAACGGCTGTTCTCAAGTCTATCTGTTCGGATCCCTGACATACCTGCCAAGTTTCATCGCCCTAGGACATCAGGAAGTATGCCGAACTCGCGGGATCGCTAGAAATCCGGACCCCCACCCCAACTCCCCCACAGTGCCCTGATCCGGTCCGGTTATGTGAATGACGTTTCTAGGACCTGTGCTTGTTTTTCCCACCAAGTTTCATCCCGATCCCTCCACTTTAAGCGTTTCTCAAAATTTCGGTTCCCCACCCCAACTCCCCCACAGTGCCCTGATCCGGTCCGGTTATGTCAATGACGTTTCTAGGACCTGTGCTTGTTTTTCCCACCAAGTTTCATCCCGATCCCTCCACTTTAAGCGTTTCTCAAAATTTCCGGTTCCCTCCTCCAACTCCCCCCAGTGTCATCGGATCCGGTCCGGTTATGTCAATGACGTGTCTAGGACCTGTGCTTGTTTTTCCCACCAAGTTTCATCCCGATCCCTCCACTTTAAGCGTTTCTCAAAATTTCCGGTTCCCTCCTCCAACTCCCCCCAGTGTCATCGGATCCGGCCCGGATTTAAAGTGAGGTGTCTGAGACACAAGGTGATCCTAAATATCAATTTTCATCAAGATCCGATCACCCGTTCAAAAGTTATGCACGCCACTAGATTCCGGACTCCCCATCCACCCACTCCCCCCACGATGGTCGGGTCGGGGAAACGGCTGTTCTCAAGTCAATCTGTTCGGATCCCTGACATACCTGCCAAGTTTCATCGCCCTAGGACACCAGGAAGTAGGCTATGCCGAACTCGCGGGATCGCTAGAAATCCGGTCCCCCACCCCAACTCCCCCACAGTGCCCTGATCCGGTCCGGTTATGTCAATGACGTGTCTAGGACCTGTGCTTGTTTTTCCCACCAAGTTTCATCCCGATCCCTCCACTTTAAGCGTTTCTCAAAATTTCCGGTTCCCCACCCCAACTCCCCCACAGTGCCCTGATCCGGTCCGGTTATGTCAATGACGTTTCTAGGACCTGTGCTTGTTTTTCCCACCAAGTTTCATCCCGATCCCTCCACTTTAAGCGTTTCTCAAAATTTCCGGTTCCCTCCTCCAACTCCCCCCAGTGTCATCGGATCCGGCCCGGATTTAAAGTGAGGTGTCTGAGACACGAGGTCATTCTAAGTATCAATTTTCATCAAGATCCGATCACCCGTTCGCAAGCTAAAAATACCTCAAATTTTGGCTTCACCCTCCCTCCACTCCCCCCCCCAGATGGTCGAATCGGGGAATTGATGATTTCCTATTTAAGCTGGTCGGGTCCCAGACATGCCTGTCAATTTCCATCGTCCCAGCACATCAGGAAGCACGGAACTCGCGGGATCACTACAAATTCGGACTTCTCCCCCCCCCCAACTCCCCCAAAGTGAGCGGATCCGTTCCGGTTATATCAGTCACGTATCTAGGACTTTTGCTTGTACTTTCCACCAAGTTTCATTCGGATCCCTCCACTCTAAGTGTTTTCCAAGATTTCCGGTTTCCCCCTCTAACTCCCCCCAGTGTCACCGGATCCGGTCTGGATTAAAAATGGAGGGGCTGAGACACGAAGTCCTTCCATGTATTAAGTTTCATTAAGATCCGATCACCCGTTCGTAAGCTAAAAATATCTCATTTTCCTATTTTTTCCGGATTCCCCCTCCCTCCACTCCCCTTCAGATGGTCGGATCGAGGAAGCGACAATTTATAATTTAATCTGGTCCAGTTCCTGATATGCTTGCCAAGTTTCATCGTCCTAGCTTATCTGGAAGTGCCCGAACTAGCAAAACCGGGACCGACAGACCGACAGACCGACAGACCGACAGACCGACAGACCGACAGACCGACTGACGGACAGAAATTACAATCGCTATATGGCACTTGAGTAAGCTCAAGTGCCATAAAAAATGGACTGTAAAGCTATAGTCTATTTCTATGTTATTCACCTGGTAATTTAAGGGCGCTTCGTTGATGGAAGATCGTTCGCTCGTGGATTTTTCTTGTCAGTTTGTTATGTCTTTATTTTTCTTCTTCTTCTTTTTTTCTCTCCTTTTTTTTATTTGTTTGTTTTGTTTACCTTCAAACTATATGAATAAAGAATAAGCCGCGCCCATTGCCAGGCTTTGATAGCGTTCCAGCAACTAACTACTAGTTACGATCGTTACTATTCTTGTTATTATTGCCGTTCCAAAGCCAGCCGTAATAAGTAAATTGGCTCCTCCCACTTATTATTTTCGTTCCACGACTGTTACGATCGTTATGATTTACTTAACTATCGGTTCTGCAGGAACTCCCGTAAGAGTGATGACGTATGTGCGCGTTATTATTTTCGTTCCAGAGATCGTGATAACTACCGCAATACGGCGCTCGCCCCTCCTCTTATAATCGTAATTTGTAATAACTTCACTGGAATGCTACCTGTATGTTAGGTCTTATGGTGGGGCCATAAAGATTTAAGATGTTTATTATTTTTTATGAATGAAACTGAAAAACTCCTCTTGGAATTATTATGCGTTTTTTTTTTTTTTTTTTTTTTTTTTTTAAATATTGTGTCTTTATAGGCCAAGCATCTAGTTCGTGCCGTTTCGACGCTACTGAAATTGTCACGAGACGAAGAGCAATACCTCGCAGAGATGCTGGATTGGAGAAGCTCATGGTTCCGTTCCCGTCCGTACCTTCGAAGGCCTAACTTTCCAGCTTCGTAGTTGCATATTGCACGACGTTTCTGCTATCTCAAGTTACTAATGTTCTGATGAGTTTGAGGACAGATGTTGGCACTTTTTATGCTAGAAAGCTAGTAACAGTTAAAAAATGACCGTCTCGGCATTAGCGTATATTACGGGGGGGGGGGGGAGGGGGGAGGAGGTTGTGATGGTCCCCTATTGAAAGAAAAACTTTCACAATTCTTAAAGGAAACGTCGTACTTCTGACTGTAATTCATTGTACTTCAGTACACTGTAAAAAGTTTCTCCGAGTAAGGATTGAAGTTAACAGTATTTGCCACTGGGATTAACCTTGTCTCTACTGAAATAAGATTAATCCAAATTAGAGATAAAATCAACTTTCTGGAGACAAGATTAATCCCAGTATAGGACCCCTCACACTATTTACTACTCAGCTTACAGTATTTTAAAATATTTGAATACTTTAAAACTATAGTCTGCGGTTTCAACAAATAACCAACGGTTTTGGATGTTTTAAGCCTTTTCCGAGACCCGTTGACTTACAGCGAAAACAGAGAAAAAATTTACATAACCGGTTTTTCTGATGGAAAAACTTCTCGCAGACAACCGTCGAGAGCGTGATACACATCGAAGGTAGCAAAATACGGCAAGTGAGAAAATCAGCGTGGTTTTCTTAGAGGTGTTAGAATGTATCGTACGAAATTGGGGTCACCGGGTTTAGAAATATATGGAGTGATCATGGAAGTAGGTTGTATTAGTATTATAAGTCAGCCAGGTCCTTTAAGAGTTTGAAGATAACAGTTTGAAAATAGTTTTGCTTTAGTTATGTTTACGGCCGTGGTGTATATTACGAAATGAGTGGGGAGGTCCCACAACGTCTCAACTGTTATAATTGTTGCTAGCTAAAATAGGTGCAAGCCTCTAAAATATTCTGCGAAACAATTAATCAGAAACTGTCACGCTTTTTAAAGGCGTCGACTGATGAGCTGGCAACGACTACAGTTTCTAATTACCACCTGCCGATGTTTTTTTGTTTATTTTCGTTAAAAATTATTTAAACTCGTGACCCCTGAGCCTGCTAGGTCGGTTGTTGTAGTAAATAGAGTTGAAAATTAGCCCAGAAAATTCAGCGATATTCTCTTCAAAAATATAATAAAACATGCTAAAATAAACAAGTAAGAAATTTCTCAGATGGATAAGAATGCGGGGGGAAATTCTTAAAATTCTCTTTGAACAATCCTGAATATACGCTAGTGCTTCTCGTAATGTCACGTTCACATCAAAAGAATGTCTGCTGCCAGACTGGTGCATCTAGTAAAATCTGCATCAACAAAAAGTATCAAAAACTTATGAAAACCGTTCTGCGTTATTTTTACAGCGTTTGTAGGACGCAGGATGTATCGATAACATTTTGCATTAGCCTACAGATTTTGGGTCGGACTTTATGGGAAACAAAAAACGGGGACCACTGGTTCAGGTTATAGGTCCTTTCTCCAGAAATCGGCACTTTAAAATTCCGAGTGTCATTTGAAGAATAAATAAGGGAAGAATTGAGAATTCACATAACCTCGATATCAGTATGCTGATTTTTTTTTTCTTATTTACCGGGGGGTGGAGCTCGCCTCTTGCAGTAATAGTAGGTTGTCTGCTTCAAGGGAAGGTGAGTGTAAATAGTGTATGCTAGTCAATTAAGTGGTAAGTTCTTTTCCCGTCTTTGTAGTTGAAGGTAACGGTTCCGTAATACATCCGTGTTACTCCAGTTGGTTATATGGGTTTGCAGTGTTTCCGGTTATGTGATAACGGTATTTAGAACTGCTATACATTCCGCCATACGTCCATTTAAAGTCCTTCAATGTTAAAATTCCGCATTTGTTACTCCAGCGTGCAGAAGCGGAAAAATAAACAGCTTCGAATATAAGAGTCTCTAAGCATTCGTCGAATCCGTCGTAAGCAGGACCACGCCTTGATTGGTTGTTTTGTTATCTGTGACAAGGTGAGCTAGCCGTTCGTTGGGGCGAGTGCAAGAAAAGATCTTCGCCAATCAGATAAACGCCAGCTCAAATTTTAGTGCAGCAATATTTCGGCCCTTCTTGGCAAAGTACCTCTTCAAACTGTAGCTAGAAATTGTAATGGAAAGACCCTTGCCAAGAAAGGGCCGAAGTATCGCTTTAATAAAATGTAGCTGACTTATCCGTTTTGTACCATCGAATATGATTGGCAGTCAGCTTGGGCTGAAGGAATATCTATATAATGGAAGGTTCGAGCCTGAAGAGTAACCCTTGCCAAGAAGAGTCAAAATATCCGCTGTCTTGTCCGTTTTTCATCCGTTACCAGTCCTCATTACCAGTCCTTCCAGACGTTTCCTTATTTTTGAAGAAATTCGTATCGAGTGTTGTTTGTTTCCTTGGTTTCCTATTTGCTTATTAAAGTTATTTACGGACTTCGAGGTGTTTAAGCAAAGCTGAGGACTTCCGGTCACGGCCGAACGGGCGCTGACGGGAGCCACTTGCACGGATTGTCTTCGCTATCTATCTCTGTCTACCACAAATCCCTGATTTTTGGATACCCTATGCCAAATGTTGGGTATACCTAGCATTTGGCATAGCCTATGCCTACCGCTGGATACCCTATACCAAACGCTGGATACCTGTTAGTAAACTAACCCTGACCTATCTCAATATAAAGGAGTTTTGATTGGTTGATTGTTCAGCTTCACTCAAATCATCAATATTTTACTAGGTTACAGTATCCAAATGCCTGGCGTTAGTGTATCCAGCGTTAGGCATAGGGTATGCCAAACGCTAGACACATCCAACGTTTGGCGTAGGTATCCAAAACTCAGATTTTTTTGGTTGACTGATCTATCTGGTTTTAACCCACTATAAATACCACACAAACGGGGAAAAAATAAACAAACACAAAATAAAATCGGGGCTAGCTTTCAACAGCCACTTTGTTCAACTCTACCCAATTTGTTACCAAGAATAAATGATGGTACAGAGGTATGTAGGTAGCCACACTGTGCCGAGGGTCACCAAAAACCAGTTCTCTGACGCAACCAACCTCCTCAAGGATTGTCTCTCTTTTGCTTACAGTTGGGAGCTCGTAACCGAAAACGAGGTGCGTCATTAGCCTATTCCCTTAGAGGGGGGGGGGGGGGGCCGGTTTTGCCAACGGGACTTGAAAATTTACCGACAAAATGCTCCGTCGCCGCGAATAGGTGGAAATAAAGATTTATAAACGTGTCCTGAATCTGAACATAGCTAGAACCGTACGAACACATCTACGCCTTCGATAACACGCTAACGTGTTGAAAGACTACCTGAACAACCAAGTGAGCTGAAAGGAAGAGCCCTTCCTTTCAGGCCACTTAGTTGAGCGGTCATGGCTTAGGCAGAAGCGCAGAACAGTAAAACCTAACACCACGACGTAAAACTAATTGTTTTAATGGTTTAAAAACTATAGTGATGTTAGCAGTGCTACGGGGCATTCTATGGAAATTATTGGATGTATTTCAGAGAATGTTAAAATTGATGAAAATGAATATTTTGAGGCTTTCTTAATAAGCGACAGATTGAAAGTACCGATGATTCTTGGCTATGGGTTTTTGAAGAAACACGACTTATTAATTGATGCTAAAAATGACAGTCTAATACGTAGAAGCGGTAACGGGGAAAATATTTGGGCTGTTAGTCAATTTTCTGATCCGTCGGCAAATCTGTTTAACCTTAAAGCACAAATGGAACCAAAATGTTGTTTTACTCTCAAGTCAGTCTTGTGGTCCAGCGTTGATTGCTTTTAGAAGATAAAAATGCGATCTAGCGACGAGATGAGGCTTCAACCGACAAAAATTTTCACACTAGTGAACTTTCACAGGTCTTCGACCCACAGAAGGACTTTCGAGGGGTGAGTACCCTCCCATAGCCAGGGGCGTCCCGAGCCTTTCTTTATAGGGGGGGGGGGGGAACCTGGTATAGCTCACCGAATTGCTACCAGATTTTTACCGAATCTATACAAATTTAAGTGTGAAGAAAAATTCGACGCGTGTTCGTGCCCTTCCACCATCAGGGATACGGGGGTGCATCACTAGCCTTTTACCTTGGGGAGCGGGGGGGGGGGGCAGACGTCCAGTTCTGCCGTCATAACTTGAAACTGGGACGACAAAAAACACCGATACTAACGGCTGTAATCAGAACAAATGACACGAGTCGCCGGCAAATTTTTTTAATTGGCTTTTTTTCTGGCAACGTTTAACTACGTTCCGTGCAAATACTTCTTTCCATGCACCCTTCTCTCTAAATAGTAAAGACTGCGAAATGCGCCGCCGGCAAAAGTTTGTGGAGTCACTGATCCTATGTTCTCGGCTTGAGGCTGATCAAAGTGCCTTTTTGCGATCCCAAATGAAACTACCAAATGGACTACCTATTAAGCCATAGATCTGTCCGGCGAAGAAAGTAGTACCGTCCAAAAGTACATTTGTTCTGAATTATAGCAAACAAAAATTCGTTTTCACGTCAAGAAACGTGCTTATCCCTAAAGTGCTGCAATCAGTAATAAGTAAATTAAGTAATTAGTGGTAACCAGCTCAGGCTACCGTTAAATGGTAAATAACAGGAGGTAAATAAATGCCACCTAGGTTACCGAACTCAGACACGGGTGAACCAAATAATCAATTCGTACTACGGTACGGAAAAACTAAGCTAAGAAAATCAGGAACGTTATAACAATCGAATTTCGTAATGAAATAAAACTCGGTTAGAACCACCTAAAAGAACCGAAAGTGGCAAGTCTGGCTACATGTATGGACTAAACGAAAGTCCGGTGAATTGCCGAATCGGGTAACGAATCAGAACCAAATGTATTCGAGTAATCACCAAATCATGAAGTTTAGCAACCCGATGCGCTGGAACACATACAGACTTTAGAAAAGTCCGATTGGGCGACGAATGGGCGTTAAATCACCGAATTTACAAAGGGACGAACCGAATGCGTTGAAACAGATGCGGACTAAACAAACATCCGGTATCATTATTCGGTAACGAATGGGAACTAAATAAATAAATACGTTAAATCACCGAATTTGTAAAGGGACGGACCGAATGCGGTGAGATAGACGCGGAGTAAACAAAGGTGCGGTGATTACCGAATTTGGTAACGAATGGGAACAAAATATGCTAAATCACTGAAGTTTCAAATAAAGCAACGGACCGAACACGGTAAAATAGATGCTGACTAAACACAGGTCCGGTGATTATCGAATTCGGTAAGGAATCGGAACTAAAAAAATAGATATGTTAAATCACGGAGTGAATGCGATGAAATAGATGCGGACTGAATAGGTGGCGTGAATTACCAAATTCGATAAAGAATGGGAACCAATAAACACATTAAATCACCCAGTTTGGAAATTTTGGGAAACTGAATGCCCAAAACATGAGGGGGGGGGAGGACTGTGCCCTCTCCCCTCGGTATGCCCCTGCCAAGAGTTCCTTAACATGTACATTGTCACACACGTGTTGGTAAAAAAAATAAAAAATAAATAAATACTCTTTGAGCCCAAGCTGACTGTGAAACATATATTCAAACAATGTTTTACAACGGATATACGTCAAACAATAAGAAGTAGGATATATGTAAAAAAAAAAATAGGTAAACTGCTCTACGGAATTCAGATACCTTTCCGAAAATAGCAGCTGGGGGATACGGGTCTTTCAACTTGTGGTGGACCTCGACGTCAGACCTGCCTTACAGTTTAAAAATCAGGGATCTTTATCCTACCCCATTTAAATCCACCCGTGCGCCAGTGAACGTTTACACATACTTAACGTGGTATAGATTTTATTATTATGTTTAGTGCGTGTACATATTTCTTTTACCCTTTTTTCTTTTCTTTTTCTTTATGGACTCCGCTTTTTACCTTTTGTAAGCGTATATATTACGAAATATCCGAGTCTGTAGGTTCTGAAAGTAAACTACCGTATATGCAGATTAACAGTAGAGGTATGCTTGTTTGAACGTTTACTAACTTTGAACAGTGCATTTTCATCCATTTGCTGCCCAAGTGTTAACTGTCGATCGGCCAATCGTAAATCGAGCATCGCTTTTCCGTCTAGCCCAAAACTGCACTGTTCAAAGTTAACCAAAAGTCTAAGAAACAAACCTTATTTTTACCGAAGTGGCATCTAGCTTTGGTTCCGTTTTTTACTCTTTGGGGTGCAGACAGTACAGATGTCACTGAGGAGATGTTTGTGTTTACGCGCGTGATATTTGAGAAGAAGAAGCAGTTTTTTTTGGCATCATGAATCTGTTTGGATTTTGTGAACATTTTGGGACTTAAATTAAAGAAATTCGTAGCCTAGCCGTTGGTTAGTCGTCAGCAGCTTTAGTCGGAAGGACTGATGGTGGGTACATTTCATTTGTAGTCTTTGTTTGTCAACAGAAAAGATTGTTGAGCTCGAAGCTGGCAAAAAAAAAGGCCTTTTTCCGTCACACAATTGTGGGCCACATGCTTCTGAGTGTTTAGTCGCAGAAACAGGATTATGTACCACACAGTCGAGCCACTAGTTGAACCTGGCGGTAACGCTGTTTTGTCTATTTTTTCAGTGGTAATTTCAAATATCTGAAAATAAAAAGAAAATTCATTTAAAATCTCAATAAATAGAACTCCAGGCTTATTTTCATAGCATTCTGTATAAAAGTATCCTCAGTTTAAGTTTAAAAAGTGTGTCTTTTAATTTTGTCGGAAACACACTTGTGGGCCGCATGAAAGTCAGCGGTAACACTCTTTTCGAGCCACAGTCCTTGCACAGTCTACCCACAAACTGTTTGTGGTATCACGAAAAAATGCCTCAAGTCAAGAGTCGGTTTAATCTAAGTTGTTCCGGAACTACTGTATACAAGTATGATGTCACACCTGTGTCACACCCCTTTGCCCCTTTACTGTACCTGAAATTTTTTTTTTTTTAGTTTATTCCCATTTATAAATATATTTTCAAATAAAAATACAGGAGGGGTGCCTGACCGTGTTTTTACACTCGATTGTTGCCGTGAAAATGTTAAAATGAAATGTACATGTTGTCTTGACAGTCAAGAGGAATAATTTTCCAACAGTCATGTGTCCAAAAATATTCAAATTCTGTGCCTTTTCTTTGTTTTGAAGCTGCTTTGAAAAGGGATTTTCTGGCTATTAACCTTGATGACTCTGTCTTTTTCATCATTTGTAAGTCATGGCGAGGAATTCGAATAGAATTATTGAAGCAATATCTATTTATCCAGTATGTAAACCCTCCAATTAGCTTCAGTCTGGTATATTTGTCATATTTGTTGGTTCCTTTCTAAGCGGGATAGATTTATTCTGAAGGAAAGATTTCTCTGGTTGGATACCCTTCCTGTGTGCAGAGCAAAGCAGCCAGCGAGGCGCTGGTCTTGTTTACGTTTATAAACCTTCATAGGGATAATCAAATACTATAATGGGTCCTCAATCACATGATGTCACAACTGTATGGAATTCCGGAACAAATCAGACAACATCTAAGAATTTCATCACTGGTACATCTCATTCAATGCTAAGAATCTCATTCACTGCTGCTAAACTAGTGCTAGCTTTGCTATTTTTGTTCTTTATCTAGGCTAGGTGAATAGAGTTGCCACTCATATCCCTTTTGCCAACACTGCATGTATTGCCAACACTGCATGTATCTGGACCCGTACTTCCTGCCAGCTTCCAACCCTTTGCTGACTCTTTGACTTTGTCCTCAGGAATTGGTGTCCCAAACAAGATTGTTGAGCATTATTAGGCCATAGTTAGTGTTTTCAGCATCGTGCTTTTGTGTTCTTTTAGTTATAGCCCAGTCTGCCATAATATTCATGGATCTGTAAATACGACCCTGCTGAGCCTGTGGCAAGCCAAACCCCAAGGGCCTAAGCCAACTACTACTTCCAGCTGTAGGCTACTTCAACAAATCTTAACTTTTTTAGCCCTAGAAGACTTAGAAATAGCTTAATTGAAACAGTCAAAAGCAGAGGTGTTCAAGCCAGATCTAAGCTTTATCTATCGGAAGTATCTAAGCTCGAAAAATTAACTGAACTTTCCATGAGAGTTTTTTTTAGTGTCAAAGATTAAAAAGCTGCCCCTGGTTTTACCTTTAAATCTGCCTTTCGTAGCACTTTGAAGACCTTATTCATATTTTCTCTTTAGCCTTACTCCTTGGAGAAAAAAACTGCAGTGAACACCCAATAACAAACATTAGTGCCACACAGCGACAAAGTAAGGGTTTTGTCTGTATCATTCTGTAAATTAAGCAGCAATCTATTTTACAAAAAGTAAATAAAAATGTAGGAGCAATATTAAAGATAAAGAGGTGGTTTTGACCTAAAACCACAACCAAAAGGCAGGAGAATCGTAATCCTGTGTTTGGAGACTCAGAGTTTGAAAATTATTCAGAGAGTGTCTACCCTCTAAATTTTGAATTTGATTTACCAGTAGCCTAATGAAAAATGTGATGGAAACCAAGTATAGCGAATCTTGGTACACAGTGGCCTGCTAAGTTAATTTTGTTTAATTAGGTCTTAATTTTTTTCCACTTGGTCACCGGAAGGTTAAAACAAAACCAAGGTGGTCCAAGATGTAGAAGAATGTTCAAAGAAGCCTACTTCTATTGTAGAGTAGAGAGGGTGGGGAAAGTTGGCCAGTGGGCTAGTTGAACACTTGGACGCTGGTCTGCCACCTGTGGTAAAAAAGTTCTGGACCTGCTACAGAATTTGGTGAGTAACATCACACTCATGCCATGAAAAATGACGGCCCTAGCTTCTTCTGAAAAGAGTGACAAAAACATTTCTCTTTTTAAGTAGGTTTTTCTGAAAATGGTTGGTTATTTTTTTTGGAGGCAGGTTGGCCACTCTGTCTAGTCAGCCCCATAGGGCGAAAGAAGGTGAAAATCATATTGTCTTCCATAAACACAGCTCATAAATACAGAATACAGGTCATTTGTTTTGTATAATGCGATCGTCCTAGGAGAGATTTAATAGAATGAGTATTTGTATCAAAATAAAAATAGGACTATTCCCCCAGAAGTTCTGAGCTAAGCTGTTCACACATTATTTGGAGAGGGGAAAGTTTTCAACCATTGAGTGCAATATGCATATAGGCTACCCCGATTGGCTATTAAGTAACACAGAAGTGTTTTTCACACAGTATAAAACATGCACAGATTTACAGCTGAAGAGGAGGTATCTTCCTTAAGGAAATTTATTTTTCCCGAATCAGGGAGTTCGAAATCAAAGGGACATTCTTCTAAAGATTTGAGAAATATACACCTTACAGTTTAAACAGGACTGGTACTGCAACAAAACCTGGTTTTGGAAGTAGGCTTCGCTCAAGTGTCATATACAGATCACTTTTCGGTCTGTCGGTCCACTCTTCTGTAGGTTAGGGTACTTCGAGAAGTGCTAGGACGATGAAACTTGGCAGGCGTACTAGGGACCCGACCAAATTAACTTGGAAATAGTTATTTGCCCGATCCGACCATCGTGGGGGAGGGAGAAGTGGCGGAATCCGGAAAATAGGGGCATGCATAAGTTTCGAATGGGTGATCAGATCTTAATGAAACTTGAGATCTGGAAAGACCTCGTGTCTCAGATTTCCCATCTCAAGTCCGGACTGGATCCGATGAATCTGGGGGGGGGGGGGGAGGGGGTCGAAGGGGTGAACCGGAAATCGTGTGAAACTCTCAGAGTGGAGCGATCGGGATGAAACTTGGTGGGAAGAACAAGCACAAGCTCTAGATACATTACTGATATAACTGGACCGGATTCGGACACTGTGGAGTGAATTGAAGTGGGGTTCCAGTATTCCGGTGATCCGTAGTTAATGTACTTCCAGGCAGAGATAGGCGAATCCGATCATGAAAGGATTCGAATCCGAATCCAGGGCTAGGTACAAATCCGATTCCGAATCCACCATTCATGCTGAGGATTCGAACAAAAATCGAATCATGTACATAGGTTATGGTTTAACAATCAGAGATGACAAAAGGCACTGATATCTAAGGTAATATCTGAGGTATCAGATAACATGATAGATTGATGAGGATGGTTGGAGGTGGGGACCAAAAAGTTGGATTGCCTGGGCACACTGTGTAAAAATTACGAAAACCGAAACTGGAAGGATGAAGTCCAGGAATTTGAGCTGATTCGTAAAATTGAGGGTTTGGAATCCGGGTCCGAATCGAGCCTGACAAGCCGAATCCGGCCAAAAGGACGGATCCTGGATTCGAATCCGAGTCCGGATTCGGATTCGCCCATCTCTGCTTCAAGGTGGGCTAGGATGATAAAACTTGGCGGGCATATCAGAGACCCGGCCAGATTAACTTGGAAACAGTCACTCGCCCGATCCGACCATCGTGGGGGGAGGGGGAGACGGCGGAATCTGGAAATTAGTGGTATGCATAAATTCCGAACGGGTCAAGTCTGGACTTGATTGGATGAACTGGGCGGGGGGTTGGAGGGGAGAACCCGAAATATTGTGATACGCATAGAGTGGAGCGATCAGGATGAAACTTGGGGGGAGTACAGGCACAAGTCCTAGGTGCATCATTGACAGAATCGAACCGGATTCAGATACCGTGGGGGTGGGGGGGGGGAGCTGTAGGGGGGTGTCCGGAATTCCGGTGGTCGTGAGTTAAGGTACTTCCAGATGTGCTAGGACGATATAACTTTGCTGGAGTATTATAAACTGGACATCATTGGGTTAGACATCGTCACTTCTCCGCTCCGGCCATCCCTTAAAGGACTCATCTTAACTGCAAAATACAAACAATAATTTCAGGCAAAATTTGCTTTTTCACGATCGCGTGATCTATTTTCCTACAAGGATTTTGCTTAGAAATTATTTTTTTAGCACCCTTAAAGGACACCTGAACAATGAAACCATACTTGAACACACCATGGAGAATGCATTTACAGACATGGCCACGAAGAGCATTCTTCTCCTGAGCGTGACGTTTTCAAAATAGGAATGTTCTTTTCTGGAGGTTTGCACATGCAGACTCCAAGACAAAAAGCGCAATTCATTCAAATCTTGTGCAGCGCTGGCCGGATCGTATTGGAATTTCTTCTAGGTATACGTTTGGGCTTAACTGGTTAAAAATATTCCAGAAGAAGGGTTGATTGGAGACATTTGTTCATTTCTAAAATTGTTCGGTACTGAAATAAGGACAGATGCAAAATTGAGCAAAGATCATAGCTTGGAAACACTATTTCGTACTTAATTTGGGTTTTCTGCAGGGAACGTTAACGGAAGTCATACAGATACGAATGATACTTGGTATTCTTCATTCAGGTGTCCTTTAAAGTGCGCATCTTAACCGAAAATCGAAAAGAAAAAAATTGACCATCACTTGCATCTCACCCAGCCTTGCAAGTGCCATATGAGCTTCCAGCTCTTGTTCCAACTTGAGCGGTTTGAGCCTGAAGAGGACCCTTGCCAAGAAGGGCCGGAATATAGCTATAATAAAATTCAGGTGACGTATCAGTTTTGCACTATCAAATAAAATAATGGTAAATTAAATCTAAAGAAAGTCAGGGATGTAGGTCAATGAATGGTGTATTTTCTGCCATGAAAATCATTTTCTAGCTCTTATACTTTGGCCATAGGCTATGGTCTGCTAAAATAAAAATTGTGACCAACCAGCCCCACCCTCTCCTAGAGGTGTGCCTCTTTCTGGGATCCTAAAACGTAAGTGGAGGAATACCTATGACATCGCAAAAGTTGTCCGTCTGTCCGTCCGTCCGTCTGTCAGCACGATAACTCTCGAGGGGAATGAGATATTTTGGTGCAACTTGTTGTGAGGATTCTTTCGTCAAGGGTAAGGAAAGTTGGTTAGAATTAAAAGTTTTACTTGAAGTTGATTAGATGTTCGATTATGGGGTAAGAAGACATGATGAAGACGATGATGAAAACCATTTCCTCGTCGGACAACCAGTTCGTCCAGAATCCGGCCCAACCGGAAAATTTTGTTAAAAGCGAAAGTTATATTGGAATAGATGACAAGATTTAGGGCTAAGAAAGATTTAGGGCTACGAAAAAACAATCGTTTTTTACCCAGACATATAATTCGTCAGGAATCAGTTGAAACCGGACATTTTATCAGTTAGCCTACAGTTTGTTTTTTGGGATCGCGAAACGCAAGTGGAGAGATACGTATGACTTCGTAAAAGTTGTCCGTCTGTCTGTCCGTCCGCACGATAACTCTCGAGGGGGAATAAGATATCGAAAAGGCAGAATGCATCCGACAACTGTCTGGTGAAAAATTTAATAAAAATTTGTCAAACATTTTTTTTTTAAACACTTGACCTACTCTACCACATACAAGCAAAAACTCTGCGTCAGTGAGGTAGTGACTCTTTGTTACGCCTAGCGTAAGAAGCTATTGAGATAACGAGGGGTAACGAGGCCCGATGAATCCATATTTGTGAACAACGATTCAGCCGAAACTGGCGATTTGGTTGAAGCTCAAAGTTGTTTCTGAAGTCGATTAGAAATTCGGTATTAGGGTAAGGAGACATGTTGGTGTGAAGATTCTTTCGGTCGGGTGACACGCAGAGATGGGCGAATCCGAATCCGGATTCGTATTCGAATCCAGGATTCGTCCTTTTGACCGGATTTGAATCTTCTGCTTGTCAGGCCGGATTCGGATTCGGACTCGGATTCCAAACCCTCAATCTTACGAATCCGCTCAAATTCATCCTTCCAGTATCCGTATCCCGATTTTTACGGAATGTGCTTAGGCAAGCCAACTTTTTGGTCTCCACCACCAACCATGCCCAGTATATCTGATTATCTGATTACCTTAGATATCAGTGCTTTTTGTCACCTCTGATTTTTAAACCATAACCTTTGTACATGATTTGATTTTTGTGAAGGTCGGATTCGAATCCGGATTCGAATCCTCAGCTTGAAATGGTGGATTCGGATTCGGATTCGTACCTAGCCCTGGATCCAGATTCGGATTCGAATCCTTTCATGGTCGGATTCGCCCATCTCTAGTGACACGTCGAGTGCGTATATGGATTCTGTAGCCTGTCATTTATGTTTAGTGGCAAAGAAGTGGATTCCGAATTAAGAGTAAAAAATACGTTTAACAAGCTAATAACAGAACAATGCCAAACGGATAAGTCAACTCAATTTTATGCAAGCGTTCTCTTTTGACACAGACTATAGGCCAGATTGTCCAGGAATTAATTTTGGAGGGGATATGCGGATCGCCTACCCACACTATAAGCCTTGATCTTTTTCTAAATTTTAAAAGTAAAAATATCTAATTGTCTGGATCAAATATTGAATTTTTGGGATCCCATGGAAACCTTTGGTCTTGTTGCTTCTGGAAGACATAAAAACAAATAAATGTGAATTTGATTTCAGTCAAGAGCCAAGTGCTTCATCTTAACTTTGACATAAAGTCCAAATTCTCCTAGAGTGATTGTTTGTATGTTTCTGTATGTTCTTGTTCCTCTTTCCAGCTTCTATTGGGATACTTTAGTCGTTTCAAGAAGGTTTGAGCTAATTACTGGATCTGTGATAAGTGTGAGCACTAGCAGACCAACATCAGCAGGTGTGTCCGGAAATCGAAAAATGGCCGGGAAACCACATGCGGCTTCACTGAAATAACAATCCCAATCAACATAGCCACATCTATTGTAGATGTTTGTTTCTTATAAATTACCAGGCCTTCAGTGGGGCCAGAAAGTATGATAGCTTAAAGATCAGATATAGACTGACATAGGCCTAGCATATATTTATACAGAGTTTATAATGTACATAATAGGATTGAAAAACATCAAAGCCACAACTGATTATTCTTTTGAATTTTGTTCCACCGACTGGGTACTTGGTGTACAGCTATTTTGGAAGTGAGCGCCCCCTCAATTGACAGTTCTGCCGTCAGTTTGGTCACCTTAAGTACACCGACCGAAGAATAAGATTGTTTTAAAACAAGTTAAACAAAATTTAACATTGGGTGAAATCTGGTATTCCACTGGAAAATTATGGCAAAATTATAGCTTACAGAATTGGGACAAGAAATTTTTATTTGCAGCTGGTTTTCTAGCTCTTCAGAATAATTAACTGTTATTTTCATTTATACGAAGAACCGTGTACAAATAAGAAAAGGGATATTAACACTTTGATCAAAGTAATAAAAATAGCAAAGGTGATAAGTTGCAACTGGGCTTTATCGGCCTAACACTTCTCTAAAATAAAAATAAAACTTTGCACTTGCAGCCCTTTCAATTAGTAATACTTTTTTTTTCACCCTTCCGTTCGTGGTGTTGTGCCATCTGAAATCCATGTTCAACTTCTTTCTGACGCCTCCATGGTCCCTGGATGGTTTTGTAACAAAATACGGGTAAATTACGTAAAATACGTAAATTAGGCTACGCAAAATAGTAAAATTGGTTAAATGCGTAAAACACCAGTTTTCCGGTGGTCCGTAAAATACCCAAAATTGTGTATGCAAAAACAGTATTGTGTATGTAAAAACAATGCCTAAATTCACTGTGGTCAGTTTTACCATTTTTTTTACCAGTTCATTCCCAGTGTAACCTACAGTAGAGGTTTGTTAGCTTGGGTGTCGCCTCAGTTTAAACCAAACATTTTAACTGTACTTGATTTTTATGTTTGTTTCGTATTTGCTGTTTGTTAGTTTTATTTATTCGTATTGTTCGTTGAATTTTGTTCTCCTATTTCCACCCGTGTCAACCTAGTACTATTAGTGTTGAAATAAAATTGACTGGTTGATAAACATTGTACTTCTCATAACTCTAAGATACATTAATTGTGTTGCGAGAGCAACACTTTGGTTTTGTCCTGTTTTTTTTTTTTTTTTTTTTTTTTTTTCCTATGACTCCGATTTCATTTTATTCCTGGTAACTGAGAAGGGTCTAACCTGTGCGGTTTTTACGGAAAGTGTGGACCTTAGGCCGGATTGACGAATATGACATTACATTTTGGAAAGCTCCGTAGAACTCTTGCGTGGGGCCAATAAGGATGGTTTTTGCTTGTCATCGAGCCAGAGCCTACGGTTTGCTAAGTGAAGTGGAGTTGTATAGCCTATGTCAGAGAGGACTATCTGAAGTTGTGTAGCGAACCTTTCGTTTCATCAAAAGATGTTTCTGCTTTCGAGTGGAAAGCTCCGTTCTAGCACGCAAGCAGGCAGGCACCAGTTTCAAATTGAAGATGGACTAAAATCTATAAGTGTTAAATATATGCGGCAGTTACCCGGCCCCACAGCCAACATATCTTCTTTGAGTGATAAATAGAAAAATCTACAGAGACAAAAAAGTGGCTTTTTCCCACGGGTCCGAAAGTGCTGCCATCTATTGTTTCTGTCTATGTCTGCGACGATTTCAGCTTAGTTTATAATTTTTTTTTTTTGCACTTTGGTTTGTGGTAGAGTAACGGTATCAGATGTGCCTCTTAAACTTTAAAAGTTCTCTCATTGCTAAAGAAACTAGAGCTTATCCTTTGCTCCTTTCTAAGTCGTGACGTTAGAAAGTTGGCCTACGGCAAAAAAGTCAACTTTTGAACTAAGACAGGTAGAATTTTTTTTTCGACGGCAATCGATAGCCATTGATGGGCTGATCAAAGTATATGTCATCCATTTTTTGGTACAAAAATTCCTTCATGAGATACACCAGTTTGAAAATTTCAAAGGGGTTGACAACTTCATAGTAGGGTACATTGAAACCAAAAATAGGCGATACCAGTTATGATGCATATAGGGGACTTTTAAGCAACAGTCGACTGTTAGCCCATAATCATCTTCGGTAATGAGGGGTTTGCAGCTTTTGCTAGTTGGTATACCTGTTATTTGTTTCCGGTGTATTCGATGGTAAGAACAATTTGGTTCCCAATGGTAAGATATGCAAGGGACTTGTAAGTAATAATCGGCTGTTATGCTACAATCATCTTCTGCGATGATGGGTTTGCAGCTTTTGCTAGCTGGTGTACCCATTATTTGTTTCCGGTTAACTTAATGTATATCACGGGAGAGGGACTTGTAAGTAGGAATCGGTTCACGAGGGGTTAGGAATTTTTGCAAATGGGTGCACATTGTATTCGATTTCTATAAATCTGACGGTAAGAAAGTTTGTGTCGATGGTCTATCAATGTAACCGAGGATTAACTGTTTACACAACGGATACAAACGAAAATGTAAAGCAATGAGGTAGTTTCATAATAATTAATAGTGTCATCTATGGTATTTTAATCCTGAAAAGTTACGGATAGCTTTCTATTACCAACTAGATTATATAAGTCACGATGTCTACGATTGAAAAGGATAAAGTACATTGACTGCAAAGTTAATTTAGTCCCTTCTTCCTATATTATTTTGTTGTTGTTTTTACAACGCTGAAGAATACCTTTTGATCATATGATTAATTTTTTTAGAACATCCCTTTTAAAAAGCTTATGCTATAATCATCTTCAGCGATGAGGGGCTTGCAACTTTTGATAGCTGGTATATCCATTATTTGTTTCCGGTGAATTTGATGTCAATCACGGGAGACGGACTTGTAAGTAAGAATCGGTTCACGAGGGGCTAGAAATTTTTGAAAATTGGTGCACATTGTATTCGATTTCTGTAAATATGACAGTAAGAAAGTTTGTATCGATGGTCTATCGCTATAACCTAGGATTAACTGTTTACGCAACGGGTACAAACGATACGGTAATGTAAAACAATAAGGTAGTTTTGTAATAATTAATAGTGTCATCTATGGTATTTTAATCCTGAAACGTTACGGATAGCCTTCTTCCGATATTGTTTTGTTGTTGGTTTTACAACGCTAAAGAACATCTTTTGATTATGTGATTATTCTTTTTAGAACATACCGTTTTAAAAGCTTAGATAAGTTGACAATTTCAGCATTTAACCGACAGCGAAGAAACAAAACCAAAGTGTTGCTCTCGCAACACTTTAGCCGGCGAAGCCGGACAAAGGTTGCCGCAACACTTCACGTTGCCCGGGCAACGTAGGTCTAGTTTAATCTTTCATTCGTCATTTTTATGCTTCTGTTTATTGAAAATGAAAAGGAAGTCATATTCATATACCTGTGAGGCATGACGGCATCCTCTCTCTTAGATATAAGGATGTCGTTTGATCATTACAGTGCTGCTGTGTTGTTTTGGGGCTTAAGCTCACTTTCACTAATCGTATTAAACTTGCTCTTGCGTCACTAATGCCACCTCTGTTCTTCCGTCTGTTTTTGTTAGATTATAACGCCGTTTCCGCCGTCAAATTTGGCTTCTGTTTTCTTTCCTGGACCCTGTCCTGGCGTCGAAATAATACATGTTTTTGGAAGGCTGTTAGGTAAAAGTCTGGACTGTTTTCATGGGGTTAGTTGGTGTCTGTAACCTATTTAATTATTATTTTCTTACTATTAAAACATTTGAGTGAGGAAAATGTCATCTTAATCTTCCAGGATTCAACACCAAAGTAACTTAAATGGCCATGAAATACGCTGTCTCTGCCGAAGACCGGCTCCTCTCTGTATATCGTGATACCACTACCATTTTCCTTCTATGAAAGTGTAACAAACACTGAAACAGTCACACATACATTTTACTTCCTCCAGGTTGCTGCTCGAAAGTGGCCAACTTCCTCGTTCACCAGCTAAGTGCGGTTCAGCGACGCCGGGATTCTTAATTTCTTCTTACGAGTGGCACGAGCATAACGAATAATCATTGAATAATTAGCCATTTCTTGCTCGAAATTGTGTTGCTAAGTAGATAATGCCTCAAGTGATTTTACAACGAAACACTCTAAGGGGGGGGGGGGAGACTCAACTCTTGTATAGTTATAGGAGATCTATGGACAAATAAGACGACGGGGCGTACTTCTTTAATGAACAGTTGGAAACTGGACTGTTCTGTCATATGATCGATGACGAGTGAATTGTGTTCTTAATGAATTGTGACAAAGGGGGTATTAGGCTGCTACGATTTGGTTTATTGCACTTGTTATTACCTTGCTAATGGAAAAGAGGTTTAAAGGGTAGGACTGTCTGTCAGGCCATTGTTGGAACTCCAGCTATTTGTGCAGGATCTTCAACATTTCTTGGGATTTATACTTGCGGTTTGTTTACATTTAAAGTGGGATGATTACAAATTAGGTTATTTCAGTACTTGTTTGGTTATTGGGGATGTGAAATGTCTCGGTTCTAAAGTTGTTTGTGTATAAAATGTGATAAACATTTTACTTTCACACTCCACGTCTGAGCGCTTGCGCACTTGTTTTTGAATTGCCTCGACTCTGCCTGTCTACCTCCGCCAAGTCGGCGTTCTGCGAAGTATTCACCCATGGTCCTAATTACTAGGGCCTCACTCAGAGAATAAACGCTGTCGGCTCCCTAGCACCCTTCGAAAAAATCGATCGATTTTTTTTCTTTTTTCAGTAGCCCTCTATTCGCTCTTTCTGTCCTCAGAGTTTGTGTGGTCTGTTCCGCTACTGACTCTCTCTGGGTAGGCTTTTCATGAGTCAGCTAGGCCTATTCTGATCTTGTCTCATGTGGTTGTTTTAACTTCTTTCACTAGGGAAATCGCATTACGGCCTATTTTCTTGTTTATTTTTCTTAGGAATACAGCGGTTCCGCTAATTATTGGTTTGGTGCTAAAGAGAAGATGCGAAAGTCAATACTGAATTTTGTAGCATGAAATGACACGTCGTTCGCTCCTGTAGGTCTGCCGTCTGTGTTCTAGCCTCAGACCAATAGTAAAAGTACCACCGATTTTCCAAACAGCGACATGGTTGCTTCAGAAACCCTAACTACTCCTTTTCAAGCCAAGGTGACTGGTAGTCATAAAAATAACAAGTGCGGAAGCGCTCAGACGTTAGACGTTGACAGTCCTATGTTATCATGTTGTGAAACAGATATTCAGGAATAAATGCGATGATTGATTGATTGAGTGTGAAAGTAAAACGTTTATCACATTTTATATACAAACATCTTTAGAACCAAGACATTTAACATCCCTATTAACCAAACAAGTATTGAAACTAATTTGTAATCATCCAGCTTTAAATGTAAACAAACCGCAAGTATAAATCCAAAGAAATGTTGAAGAGCTTGCACGAACAGCTTGAGTTCCAACAACGGTCTGACAGCCAGTCCGGCTCTTTAACCTCTTTTCCATTAGCAAGGCAATAACAAGTGCAATAAACCAAACCATAGCAGCCTAATTCCCCCTTTGTCACCATTCATTAAGAACACAATTCACTCGTCATCGATCATATGACAAAACAGTCCAGTTTCCAACTGTAAAGAAGTACGTCGCGTCGTCTTATCTGTTGCTGTTATACCCAAAATCCTCATCCATATATATAATTCCCCAAATACACATGAGTTGAACTTGAGACCTGTCACAGACGAACTCAACTCAACGAGATGGAGGGGGGGGGGGTCTGGACCTATCAAAATGCGTATTTGCACCTTTTTTTCGCAAGCTTAGAGTTTGATTCCAGTCACGGGTCAAAAACTTTTTTCATAGGCAATTTGGGCCCACTTGCCCATGAACGGGGAGGGTGGAGGTGGTTCAACTCCACATATATCCCCAACCGCTATGATCCAAAAGCACAAAGGAATATCATCGCCTTATTCCCAGTTATTGTAAAGTTAAAAACATTAAGAACGGGCAATCTGGGCTGGATTGCCCCTGAACCAAGTGGGGGTGGAGTTTGGGACCCGCAAAAAGTAAAAAGAGACTCTAATGCTCACAAACCTATCAAGTTTCAAATTTATACCTGTGATTCCTGTCACGGGTAACGAACTTTACTCCTGGGCAATCTGGGATCAGTTGCCCGTGAACGGGGTGGATGGGGTATGTGCAACTTTAAGGATCTACATGTACAAGGAATTTCATCATCCTATGTCCAGTTTTAGTCAAGTTATGAACATTATCACCGGGCAATCTGGGCCCATTTGCCCCTGAACCGGGTTGCGGTGGGCCAAAATTCAGTTATACCTCGAAGTAAAGTCAGTACTATGCATTTTGGAACCTATTTAGCGGCAAAAATATCACCAGTATATATGAAGATTTGAAATCTTGGGAGGGCCATACCCCCCCCCCCCCCCCCCCCCCCCCCCCACACACCCATAGTGACTCCCTTGACTTTAGTTCATTCAGTTAATTCTGATAACCAGATTGTGGCTGGCAAGCACTTTCAAGCCATCATTTCACTTGGGACGATTCTCTAGCTATCACCACATGTAATGCTGGTAAAAGGATGGTTTTCTACCTAGCTATCACTACGTGTTATGCTGGTAAATTTATTTGATGACAGCACAGAGAGAACCCTGAAATGGAAACCCATGTTTACAGTTCTAACTCTCAAATCCGATTGAGAAATGAAATAGCAAATGGTTTGCGCGCCCTTCGGCCACAGAAGCTTTGGAAGTGATTCTACAACGTGTCTGAATAATAAAATCTTGAGTGGCGCCATTTCAGTAAACTTTAGGGGGGGGGGGGGGTAAATTTTGGGTCCCCATCCCAGGTTTATTACACAGAATTAAACTGTAATTTCCCTTTTTGGCGTAATTAGACTGAATGAAGGAATGAATATTTTATGGCACTTGCAGCTTCTGGCTCGAGTGCCGTATACTGATCGTAATTCCGTCTGTCGGTCCGTCTGTTGGTCGGTCCTTCTATCTGTCACACTTTTTGAGTTAGGGTACTTCCAGATGTGCTAGGATGATGAAACTTGGCAAGCCTATCAGAGACCCGATCAAACTAACCTGGAAATAATCAGTTTCCCAATCCGACCATCTGGGGAGGTGGGGATCTGGAAAATGTTGGGTAGTCTGTCACACTTTTTCGAGTTAGTGCACTTCCAAACGTGCTAGGACAATGAAACATGGCAGACATATCAGGGACCCGACCAAAATAAATTGGAAATAATCAGTTTCCCGATCCGACCATCTGGGGGGGGGGGGGGGGTGGAGTGCAGGGGAATCCGGAAAATTGAGTAGTGCGTAACTTTCGAACGGGTGATCGGATTGGAATGAAACTTAATAACTGAATAGATGATATATTCCTGATGTCCCATTTGAAGTCCGGACCGGATTTGACAGCCATGGCGGAGAAGGGGGGGGGGGACGGAAATCTCGAGAAACGGTTAGAATGGAGGGATTGGAGTGAAAGTGGCTGTGTCGAACAAGCATCTGCTCCAGATAAATCGTTTACACAATTGGACTGGATCCGGAGACACGGGGGGGGGGGGGGGGCGGGAGCGGAGGGGGGATTCCCAGAATTCCGGTGACGGCGGTTTTGGGGATTTTCACTTCGATATATGGCAGGCATATCAGGGACCCTGTCCAACTGACTTGGAAATAAAAAAAAATTCTAGTTCCGATAATCATGGTGGGAGTGGAGGGAGGGAGAATCCGGAATATTGAGTCATGCGTACCTTTGGAACGGATGATCGGATTCGAGTGAAATTTAATAATTGAACAGAGGACATCCGGATCCGACAACTATTGGGAGGGGGGGGGGGATACGTCACCGGCTAGACTAGAGAGATTGGGATGGAACTTTGTGGGAATACCAAACAGATGCACTGGATAAATCATTTACAGAACTGGATTGGCTCCGGGCAATGTGGGGGGAGTTGGGGGGGAGGGTCCGGAATTCCGGTGATTGCGAGTTAAGGTGCTTCCAGATGTGTCAGGACGATGAAACTCGGCTGGAATATTAGAAATTCGACAAGATTGGCTTAGAAATTGTCATTTTCGAAGTCCTACTATTCCTTGAAGTACCAAGAAAATACTTTTAAGCAAAATATGCATTTTTAGGATCCCCATGAGCCCATTATCATATTCGCCTCAATGGTTTTGCTTACAAATGAAGTTGTAGCTCCCTTAAAGTGCGCATCTTAACCGCAAAGTCGAAAAGTACTTTTGTTCAAACGATACGTCTCAACCCATGGTCATTTGTGCCACAAGGGTTTTGCTTAAGAAATTATTTCTAGCACCCTTGAAGTGCGTATCTTAACCGAAAAGTTAAAGAATTACTTTTGACCAAACGGTATATATTGATGATCCCCAAGCGACTATTAGCGTTTTTACCTCAAGGATTTTGCTTATAGACGAATTTCTAGTTCCTTAAAGTTCGCATCATTACAGCTAAGTTCAAAAATAAAATACTTTTTACCAAACAATACATTATCGTGATTTCCAAGTCCATGATCGTTCTTATCTCAAGGGTTTTGCCTACAAATGATCAGAACAAACACATGCAAATTCAAACTTTATATTTCATCTTCTGAACCACCCTTGCAAGTGCCATATGAGCTTCTAGCGTAAATTTACCCATTTCTACAAAATAGAAACGGTGGAGTACATAGAGAAAAGAAAGAACACAACTTAAATTAGAATACAAATTTACACGCCGAACATTTTACGCTTCGAACAAACGGACAAGACCGTGATGCAGAAAAAACCTTAGTTTCTCGAAACCTAGTTTTCGAGAATACCTTAAAGTAAAGTATCGCCTTGCATTTTGCCTTTTAAAACCTACTTAGTTGCAAAAAATATCGTCAAGGAGGAAAATTCTGAAATCTTCAGAAATCTAGGGGGGGTGGCTATGGCCCCCTCTCCCTAGTAGCGCTACTGCTGAGAACCTGAAGATCATTTCTCTAGAGTCTTTTCTTAACGAGGAGCCTGTCGATCGATCGTTTCCTTGGAAACGAAGGAAAACATTTAAAGGATTCGTTGCTTTTTGTTTCCATGTTAACTGCATTCATTGCTCATGAAGTCGTTGTCGTAAGACGACATTTTAATATCTGGCTTGTTTGTTGAACAATTCATGTAACCGAATATAACTTTGCATTTGTGAAAGAGATGGCACTTTACGCAAGTCCCTTGTGTGAAGTGCCAAGGCGTATTATTATCCTCCATGATATGGGGATGTGAACTAGTTAGATGAATTTGCCTTCGGGCGGGATTACTGTTGCTATGGCCGGCTTCTACCAGACTATTGTAGTGGTTTGCGAACTCTGTTCACAAGCTCCTCGGTAGCTCAAATGGTAAGAGCGCCTGCCTTGTTAGCAGAGGCTCCTGGGTTCAAATCCTGGCTGAGGAGCATTTTTGCCTTTCAAATTCACTGCTTTGAAGTGTTGTGAAAGAGTAATTTTGATCCGCTTGTCGTTGACTCTTGTGGGTTCAGTTCAGTTCGTTTATTCTCCTGTAATGTAAATGCAAAAATAACATCATACATAAAAAGAAAATTCGGCCTTAAAGGACCCCTCGGTACTTTTTCTGCTTTTTACGCTATCCATAGCTTCCCTAAGGAATTATAAGCTTCAGAAATCCCCGTCCTTTGCCAATGTTTGATTTTCCACCTACGACGTTTTAGCGCATTTTCGGTCCAGCCGTTTGAGAGTCGAGCAGTCAAACTTCGTCGAAATTTTCAAGGTTCGCCGGCAACTCTTTCAAAAATAAAGCCGTGAGAAGCTTCAAAATTTTGTATTTCAGTCCGAAGACTTGATACAGGTCTATATGATAAGATAAGATTTATTTCCGGAAAAGCACGAACGGCCATGGAAACAATTAAAACAGCACAAAAACGAAACCATATCCCCAATCACTATTACAAAAAAATTTCCCTGTGAATCATAGCTACCTTTAGGAATCTTCCCAAATTTCTAATATCTTTAAAACTTCTACTTTTCACAATTTGTTTAAACCTTTCCTCCCCCAAATCATTTCCCCAAATATTTCTTTCCTCAGATCTTTTAACTCCTGACATTCACACATTAAATGGAAAATATATTCATTTATTTTACCACACATCGGACAGAAGTAAGGACCATGGAGCACTCTACCCTTACCCAAATATATCCTTCTTAGTCCTACCGGTAAACAATGTGCCCTCAGGCTAATTATAAGTTGAATTTGGTCTAAAGGAATTCCCGCCTTAAAATAAACTTATTCCCCCCATGTCTCCTTGGCTGCAGCATAAAACTTCAGGGAATCCGAAGCAGCCATCCTACACCGCCAATCTTGCACCTCCTGTTCTCTTAACCTACTCTCCACTTTTTTCGCAATACTTCCTATGTTATCCCACCCTTTTCCCTCATTCCAAATATAAGATAATCCTGTACTAACCTGCTTCGACCATGACTCCTGTGATTTATTTCTCAACGACTCAAAATACCATCCAATCGTAGGCCTCACTCTTGGCAATGCTATGATTCTTTCCCACAGACGAATCATACTTAAAGGACACCTGAATGAAGAGTACCAAGTATCATCCCTATCTGTATGACGTCCATTAACATTGCCTGCAGAAAACCCAATCCAGATACGAAATACCGTTTCCAAGCTATGATCTTTGCTCTATTTTGCATCTGTCCTTATTTCAGTACCGAGCAATTTTAGAAATGAACAAATGTCTCCAATCAACCTTTCTTCTGGAATATTTTTTAACCAGATAAGCCCAAACGTATATCTAGAAGAAATTTCAATACGATCCGGCCAGCGCTGTACAAGATTTGAATGAATTGCGCTTTTTGTCTTGGAGGCTGCATGTGCAAACCTCCGGAAACAATCATCCCTATTTTGAAAACGTCACGCTCAGAAGAAGAATGCTCTCCGTGTCCATGTCTGTAAATGCATTCTCCATGGTGTGTTCAAGTATGGTTTCATTGTTCAGGTGTCCTTTAATAACCGGTAACTCCTTAACGAACAGGTCCTAAGTCACCTTTTACTACTAACGTACTAGTCTTACTACTAATCCCTAGTATTCTTTTAAAATAACATAACTGTACCTGTTCGAACTTTTGACATTGGCCATATCCCCAAATTTCAGCTGCGTAATGCATGGCTGAAATTACTTTCGAAAAAAATACTTGTTTGTGCATCCTTAAATTTGCTAGACTTGATTCTACATGCTTACCGTATTTTCCTTTTGCCGACAGTTTAAACCCCAAATAAATAAACTCCTCTTTATACTCAATCTCTTTCCCCTCAAAACTAACTTTATCCTTATTTACTTTCCCTCTTTTTCGAAAACACATCACTGCCGTTTTCTTAACATTCAATGTCAGTTTTTTTACTTGTTAAATACTCACTTACCTTATCCATCAAAATCTGTAAATTTTCTTTAGAATCAGCAATAAGTGCCACATCATCTGCGAACAACAATGTACTCGGACTCCTGTCTTTCGCTTGGCTTTTCCAACTTATAACCACGGCGCGCGCACCACGGCCTCATCCGGCTTTTGTGTATGATATATTGTGCTCTCTTTATTTCTTTTCTTTTCTTTTATTACTCCACTATCTTAAATCTGTACAGTGGGTCACAAATAAATATTATATATATTATTATTATATCATTTTTCATATATTTTGCTTCGGAGAGCGGAAAGGCTGGTCCCAATACCACAAATGCCAACTAATAATCGCCAATTTCACGGGGCAAGTCTGGTATTTTCGGAAAACGATATGTATGAACCATTTATCACGAAAAGATCATTTCCAGTAAGAGCTGCGCTTGACAGCGGGTCGCTCTGCAAGGAGTAAAAAAACTGTCAACACTTTGCTGACGAAAAAAGCGCTATTGACTATTCCAGCTCACTCTCTTTCACTGTTTTGCCTTTAAAATCCTTCTACCCTCCCAACTGTCTCCTCCCTCCCTAAGTTCTCTTTCTGTCGGTCAGTACCAGTAGAAAGGGATCGGTCCTCTGATACGCAGTGGTACCTTTTCATTAAACCTTAAGGAGAGACCAAAGATCAATTTTGGGCCACAATACCAGGTTTATTACTTCTCTAAATCCAATTACTCGTTTTGTAGTAAATTTGGTAGTTTTCGAATATACCTTAAAGCAAAGTCATTGCTTTGCGTTTTGCCTTTTAAAACCTGTTTAACGGCCAAAAGTATTACCAAGGAAGGATTTTGAAATTTGGGAATGGCCACGGTTATAGGTTGTGGATTGGATTAATGCATTTACGATCTTCATGTAGTGCCCAGCTTTGCAAATACGTCCATAAAAATTAAAAATTTCTTAGAACGAGTGGCTGTGTAAAGGGGGGGGGGTCCAAACCGTTACTTGTATGTAGTAATGCTATGTTATAGCTTGTTCATCATTTCATATAGATTGGTTGGAATGAGGACGGTAGCTCCAATGAAAAAAAGTTCTTTTCTTAAATGAAGTGCAATTTTAAAACATGCGATTCAACAGTTTGGTGGATCATTGTGAGCAAAACACAAAAAAACAACGAAAATGGGGTTTGTATAGGCCAACGAATGTGTTTATATAGGCCTATCTAATTTGTATTCATGTTTATATAGTTTGTATAGGCCAAGGAATGTGGTTTACGATATTATCATTGTGAGCAAAACTAATAAATGTTAAATTATTTTATTCTGTTTAGTGTTTTCATTCTTGCCTTTTACTTTTATCCGCTGTAACTAAAAAGCGGGTTACAAATAAATAAATAAAAATAAAATAATATGCGCGTCAAATAGGAAATTCCCCCGATTTTTGCGTTTCCTCAGGTGGTTTCGAGTTTCTTCACCTATCTCCACCACTGCCTCTTTTTCTAGGACCGCAACGAGATGACTACTAAACTCCCATGCCCACCACAAACCTTCGAGGTTTCACACGGCAGTCCCAGCGAACCCCCTTCAGCCATTCCACGCAAACCTACATTCCGCCTTCACCATTCCATAGCAAAATTCTCCCGAGCCAGTGCAAACTCACTGGACAAAGGCGTTCAGTCTCAGTCTTTCATTGATCGTGGTCAGGAGAAGGTCTCCGTCGAGTTTATCAAAAGTGTCAATTTTGAAATCGGGCGGGAATTGAGTGTCGAGCAAAATTTCGGTCGAGAGCTTAGTGGTCGAAGGGAGCAGTGTTTTGAAATTGACAGGGAGTCAAGGATTGAGGGGGAGGCAAAGCGAGCTTTGGATCAGACGTTTGCAGTCGAAAGTGCGGAATCCAGCCCGAAATTCTGGACTCGTTTGAGTGGTATAGAGGAGCTTCTGGATCAGACTTTCAAGGTGTCGAAAGGAAATGGTTTCGATCGGAAAGTCGGTGCTCGCTATGATGTCTCCGATGCCGAGCGAATTTTAGAGGAGACGTTTGCGATCGATAGCCCAAAGGAGGAACATTCGGGCAGAGACTCGAGTGCTCAAAAATGTGGCAGCTCTGAAACAGAACAGCAGCTAGATCTTACGTTTGAAGTTGAAAACCCGGACTCCAGTGCGGGTGGTGTTCCAAGTGCCCGGAAAATTCCGAATTTCGGATTCGGCCGGAAATTAGCGCGAAAAAGTTCGGAAGCCGGTCAGTGTGCAGTGGATCTTGTGCGTGACTTCGAAGGTAGGCCTACCCCAAGGTTGCCAAAGTTGAGAGTTTCCCAGAATTTGAGCTATAGGAAGAGTGACAGTTCAGGAGCGAAGATTCAAGATTGTGACGTCGATATGAATCGAAATAAGCCCCGTTTTTCCGACGGTAGTATGGGCATTCTCTCGCCCAGCGAAATGAAAGAATTTTCTATGTGTGAATCTGCACCAAGTGAGGGGTCAGTGCTGGAAGATGAACCCCCTCCAGACTTGCTCAACTTCACGGCTTCTGTAGATCCGACGCCTAGGAAAAGCCGCCTCACTTTCTCGCCCAAGAAACCCAAAATCGATGAGAGTGATGACCTCCTGAATTCCACCTTTGATAAGGAGGCTGTTAACCAAACATTACCTGTCTACAGTCCGAAAGTCTCCGATTTGATTCTTTGTACGAAAGCAACAGTCGTTGATAATGGCCGAGCACGACGTGATAGTGCAAGTCGGAGTCGTGATCCGATGGTTGGCAGTTTAATCGCATCGAGTATCATAACCAGCGTTACAAGTATCGGTAGTAACGACGGGTACCAAGGCGACGCCGAAGGTAGTGGTACCCAAAATACCCCGGTACATTCAGTACTCCCGAAACCTCACCTGTTCGTTAAAGGGAAGCTTAAAGAATCCAGCTCAGAGCTCGAAACGAGCGGAGTTTATTCCGATTTTGACATGCCGTCCGAAACGAATCCGATGCCAGAATCCGGAAAATCGGGAATCCGGTTGGGCGGTAATTTATTAGAGGTGGTGACACGAACGGGGAAGTCCCCTTCTCCGAATAAGTCTATGTCGAGTCGTGCTAGTGTTGCCTCTAGCGGGAGCAGTGTTGTCACTAAGATTAGTGTGAAGCAAGTCAAGCCGGATCCTAAATTGAGGAGTAAGGAAGAAAAGAATGCAGTGAATGGTGTAGCGAAAGCGAGGAAGCTGCTAACCCCTCACCCGTCACGGCATTTGGTCAGGAGGGAAGTGAAAGACACACCGAAGCCGCCAGCCCCACAAGTAAGCATTTTGTCTTCGGGGGGGGGGGGGGGGGGGGGGGTAGTTGACCATCTTTGAACACCTTTAGACTGACAACGATAATATTTTTTTTTTTATCGAACATAAGGTTTGAAGCCAAGCTGACCATTCATTGCAAACAAAATAGAACAAGACCAAAGGTTTCGATCGGATCCCAAAAATTCAATATCTGATCCAGACAACTGGGTCTTAGCCAGATCCAGTCATCGCCAGACTCCTTGAACATTTTTACAATTAAAATTCAGAAACAGATTGAGGCCAAATAGCTAGTCATCTGAGAAAACCAAGTTCAGATATGTATTCAGTATGTGTGTTTACCCCTATACGTCATATCTTTTTTGACGAAAACTTCCTGCCACTTCTGCCAATTTCCTGGTTTCGGCCGAACTCCAGAACTACTTGTCCGGCGAAAAAAGAAAGCTCAAAAACGTCAGGATATCTTCTTTCCCCAATAATGAACATCTAATCAATTTCAATAGAAATTTAACTTATAACAAATTTTCCGACTCCAGCCGGAATCCGGTCGAACTATATTTCCGGGTAAAATATGATAGTCAAACACGCATCTCTTCTTACCCTTAAATCGTTTATCTAATCAACTAGAAATAAAACTTAAGCTTCTAACAATTTTCCGGTTATGGCCCGATTCGGGGGAACAACATGTCCAGGTAGAAAATCTTTTCACATAAGTGTTCAGAATGTCTTTTTGCCTTAAATCGAACATCTAATCAACTCCGAATAAAACTTTTAATTTTAACAAACCTTCAGGTTTGGGCCGGATTCCGTGCGAACTACTTGTCCGTCGAGAAAATGGTTTTCACCATCGTCCTCAGCATGTCTTCCTACCCCTAAATCGAACATTTAATCAACTTCAAATAAAACTTTTACTTTTAACAAACTTTCCTGTTTTTGCCGGATTCCGGGCGAACTACTTGTTCTATGACAAAATGGTTTTCACCATCGTGTTCAGCATGTCTTCTTACCCCATAATCGACTATCAAATTAACTTTTTCAAAATATTTTGTTTGCCCTTTAATTTGAACCCCCTCCCCCACCCCTAAATGTAGGGCTACAAAGCCCATCTACGAACTTGACTGGTCCGACGACCCCACGAATCCTCACACCAAGTTTCATGAAAATATCTCATTCCCTTCGAGAGTTATCGTGCTTACAGACGGACAGACGGACGGACAGACGGACAACTTTTGCGATGTCATAGGTATCCCTCCACTTACGTTTTGGGATCCCAAAAAGGAGATTTTCGGGGTAGTGAGTTCTGTGGAAGGCTTATTCGAAGTGTTTGTAAAATATTATGGATTTTTGGAGTTGGCCGTTATCTGGGTGAAAGCTTCTGCGCTTTCCCCGGCGGATGATTATATATACAAGCAGTAAATTGTAAATATACAAAGAATTCAGAATTGTAAATAATCACAGATTTGTACATACACACTGTGAACACGCACATTTTATCTTTTGTTATTTTACTTTTATCGGCATGGCGTTCAGTACGATTTTTCTTTGGTTTTTAGTTACATGTCGTTTTATTCTTTGTTGGTTCCGCATCGTTTTCCTGTTGTTATTGTGGTGGATTTTGTGATTTTGTTTTGTTTTTCGCTGAGGACGGGTTGCCGGAGGTGCAACCGAAATACCCGATATTTATTCATCCCTCGCACATACTCTTAGAGGGGTAAGTTGCTGATCAAGAAAAACTAGACCAAAGGTTTCGATGGGATCCAAAAATTCAATATCTGATCCAGACAACTGGGTCTTGTCTTCGCCAGATCCAGTCTTCACAAGACTCCTTGAACCTTTTTACTATTAAAATTCAGAAACAGATTAAAGCGAATCATCTGAGAAAACCAAGTTCAGATATGGATTCAGCATGTGTGTTTACCCTATAAGTCATATCTGTTTTGACGAAAGCTTCGTTCCACTTCTGCCAATTTCCCGTTTTCGGCCGAACTCCGGAACTAATTGTCCGGCGAAAAAAGAAAGCTCAAAAACGAACTCAGGGTATCTTCTTTCCTGAATAATTAACATCTAATCAACTTCAAATAAAAATTTAACTTATAACAAATTTTCCGACTCCAACCGGATTCCGGTCGAACTACACGTCCGGGCAAAAAATGATTGTCACACACGGATTCAGCATCTCTCTTACCCATAAATCCGATATTTAATCAACTACAAATAAAACTTTAACTTTTAACAATTTTCCGGTTTGGACCGGATTCCGGGCGAATACATGTCCGGGTAGAAATTGTTTTCACATAAGTGTTGTCTTCTTGCCCTAAATTGAACATCTAATCAACTCCAAATCAAACTTTTAATTTTAACAAACTATCCGGTTTGGGTCGGATTCCGGGCGAACTACTTATCCGTCGAGAAAATGGTTTTCACCATCGTGTTCAGCATGTCTTTCTACCCCTAAATGAAACATCTAATCAACTTTAAATAAAACTTTTACTTGTAACAAACTTTCCGGTTTTCGTCGGATTCCGGACGAACTATTTGTCCGATCACAAAATGGTTTTCACCATCGTGTTCAGCATGTCTTCTTACCCGATAATCGACTATCACATTAGCTGTTTCAACATATTTTGTTTGCCCCTTAATTTGAACTCCCTCCCCCACCCCTATATGAAGGGCTACAAAGCCCATCTACGAACTCGACTGGTCCGATGACCCAACGAGCCCTCACACCAAGTTTCATCAAAATATCTCATTCCCTTCGAGAGTTATCGTGCTTACAGACGGACAACTTTTGCGATGTCATAGGTATCCCTCCACTTACGTTGTGGGATCCCAAAAACCGTTTTTCTATTTTATTTTTATCTAAAGATGAAATTGGCGTCTAGTGTCATAGTATCAAGAAAAATCTTCTTAGCCTTGTTTTTTAAAGTTTAACCAAATAGGGCTGAGATCCGAAAAGGTTCCCAAACTGACCCCAATCTACTGTAACACTATGCGCTACAGTAGAAGCTTTGTGCCGAGCTTCGTAAAGCAGTACAATGCTCTTTAGCATTGTTTTGCCTTGTTACTTTTTTTCCTTTTAAATTATCTGTTGACAGTTTATTTTATCTTTATTTATGACTTTATTTATGACTACAAAAACATCGTATTTGGGCTCTGCCCACGAGAGATATGTTTTGCTTTATTATTAAATAAATTGAAAATTGAATTGAATTGTGTAGTTACACATCACTTATTCACTTAAATCGGCACGAAAACTCGATCAAAATGCGTCAGTTCGTTCGTCCGATAATCGATTTTTTCAAATGAACTTATCCTTTCAGATTTGTGGCACCTCTATGGGCTTGTCCCTCTACGCTTGCAGTATTGAAAAATTGAAATATTATACTACAAGTGTAAGCCACTGCCGAAACATAAACTAAAAATGTCCGATTCCTTGCAAGACATATCTGAACATAATTTTTCTTCTTTCTGCGGGCGTAACTTTTCCGAGCTTAGCATCTTCAACCCTGGAATTGCAGGCCTCTGTTGAAATTCAAATCCTCCGCGTCTGGATGAATTTTGGGTTGTCTTCAAGCAGCGCACACTTTAAACGTTATTTCTAGAAGCCAAGGTGAAATAAACTACAAAATTCCTTAGACGAGTCAAAATATTTCAGTGTGTTCAACTATCATATGTAAAAATAAGCTGCCTTTTCAGTTAAACTTTAAAATTTGTATGATGACCAACCCTAAAGACTGGGGGAGGCAATTCTATACCTGAGGTCAACTATATTATATAGAGAAATTGAAACTAGTTGAACGATGTCGTTCAAGCACAAAATTAGCTGCGGACCGTGTCTCATATTCGTGTATTTCCTGATGATGTCTAAAAAGAAACCCACAAATAAAAAATATTCCAGAGTTTGTTTTTCAGTTCCACCTGAACATGCAGATTAGGCAACTTGTGGCCTAAAGCTTTTCAGGAACTTTTCTAAGTTTGCTCGTGTAAACACCATTTTAAGACAACCAAAAATAAAACATTACCCTTCAGTAAGTAATATCAAGCGCTCAGCTTTATTAATATGTTAGGCTCATTTTGGTAATTCATGTTGTTTATAGGTTTTGATGAGGTGTTGATTGCCTTCGAAATGCAGCGTAAATTTAAACGACGCGCCGCGAGGAAGGTAACGGAAGTGTGGCCTATAATTATTTTAGTTTTCTCGTTGGATGACAATTGTGGTCTACCATTCAACAGCTTAAAAAGATAAAGATCTTTCTGAATTGGTTATCCTCTGTTCTGTACCGTTTGAGCTGGCTCTTACAAATTCGTGGAGCAAAGCCTTTACGATCATTACTAACCTCGCCCACCTTTTGTTGATAGTTTAAAATCATCTCGTTTGTTGCTTGCAAAGCACTTAGGAATTAGGCGACATAAGTAACCATGACAAATTATACCAAGTTATGTATAGCCTAGGTTCTAATTTTCCAGTCAGTGCTATTTCCGGCTGAAAGCACGGCTTGACGGCCAGAAAGTAAAATAAAATATACTTTTAAAGAGCGTCTAATGATATAATAACCATAGGATAATGATCAAATAACAACTTAAATATTCTTTGAGCCCAAGCTGACTTTGAAACATTTATTCAAACAATGTTTACAACGGATACGTCAGCTACGATTCCTTATCAGCGATATTTCGGCCCGTCTTGGCAAGGGTCCACGTCAGACTGTCAATCCTCTGGTTCAACTTCGGGGAAGGGAACAAACCTGTAATAAATAACTGAAGCTTCTACCGACTATAAATATCTTATTAAAGTAAATTATCTTCAAATACCAATATAATGAAACAAGACCAAAGGTTTCGATGGGATCCCAAAAATTCAATATCTGATCCAGACAACTGGGTCTTGTCTTAGCCAGATCCAGTCTTCGCCAGACTCCTTGAACATTTTTACAATTAAAATTCAGAAACAGATTAAGGCCAAATAGCTAATCACCTGAGAAAACCAAGTTCAGATTTGGAATCAGCATGTGTGTTTACCCGTATAAGTCATATCTGTTTTGACGAAAACTTCCTGCCACTTCTGTCAATTTCCCGGTTCCGGCCGAACTCCAGAACTACTTGTCCGGCAAAAAAAGAAAGCTCAAAGACGAAATCAGGGTATCTTCTTTCCCCAGTAATGAACATCTAATCAACTTCAAATAGAAATTTAGCTTATAACAAATTTTCCGATTCCAGCCGGATTCAGGTCGAGCT
Source organism: Branchinecta lynchi (assembly GCA_023053575.1). Classification (NCBI taxonomy): domain Eukaryota; kingdom Metazoa; phylum Arthropoda; class Branchiopoda; order Anostraca; family Branchinectidae; genus Branchinecta; species Branchinecta lynchi. The sequence goes on along the minus strand of JAKZAP010000013.1, from coordinate 17,950,466 downwards.
ATATGTCCGGGTAAAATATGATTGTCATACAGGGACTCAGCATCTCTTCTTACCCCTAAATCGCTTATCTAATAAACTAGAAATAAAACTTTGACTTCCAACAGTTTTCCGGTTTTGGCCGGATTCCGGACGAACTACATGTCCGGGTAGAAACTTGTTTTCACATAAGTGTTCAGCATGTCTTCTTGCCCTATATCGAACATCTAATCAACTCCAAATAAAACTTTTAATTTTGACAAACTTTCCGGTTTGGGCCGGATTCCGGTCGAAATACTTGTCCGTCGAGAAAATAGTTTTCACCGTCGTCTTCAGCAGGTCTTCCTACCTCTAAATCGAACATTTAATCAACTTCAAAATAAAACTTTTACTTTCAACAAACTTTCCGGTTTGGCCCGGATTCCGGGCGAAATACTTGTCCGTCGAGAAAATAAGTTTCACCATCGTCTTCAGCATGTATTCCTACCCCTAAATCGAACATCTAATCAATTTCAAATAAAACTTTTACTTTCAACAAACTTCCCGGTTTGGGCCGGATTCCGGGCGAAATACTTGTCCGTCGAGAAAATAATTTTCACCATCGTCTTCAGCATGTCTTCCTACCCCTAAATCGAACATCTAATCAACTTCAAATAAAACTTTTACTTTCAACAAACTTTCCGGTTTTGGCCGGATTCCGGGCGAACTACTAGTCCGATGACAAAATGGTTTTCACCATCGTGTTCAGCATGTCTTCTTACCCCATAATCGACTATCACATTAGCTGTTTCAAAACATTTTGTTTGTCCCTTAATTTGAATCCCTTCCCCCAACCCTAAATGTAGAGCTACAAAGCCCATCTACGAACTTGACTGGTCCGACGACCCAACGAACCCTCACACCAAGTTTCATCAAAATATCTCATTCCGTTCGAGAGTTATCTTGCTTACAGACGGACGGACAGACGGACGGACGGACAGACGGAAAACTTTTGCGATGCCATAGATATCCCTTGCACTTACGTTTTGGGATCCCAAAAACTAGTCCTGAGATTTAATTTTTGACACGGACGCTGTTTTTGCTGCACGATTGGGGCGATGACAGGTAGAAACTTCAGTTATTTATTACAGGTTTGTTTCCTTCCCGGAAGTTGAACCAGAGGATTGACAGCCTGACGAGGACCCTTGCCAGGAAGGGCCGAAATATCGCTGATGAAAAAATCGTAGCTGATGTATCCGTTGTAAACATTGTTTGAATAAAATAACAACTATTATAACTTTTAGCTTTATAGCATTTCTTATAATAACTTTTAGCAACAAATAATCCGGCATCAGGATCAAAAACAAAAGTGAGTAAATCCAACACAAATAGAGACCACCGGCATTTTAAAGTGGCCCAAAATCAAGCAGCTGCAGCAGAATCTGAACTGAATAATAATGCCATTTTAATTCTTGATCAAAAGTTTTCATTTCTTTCTGTTCTGCCCCTACATTTTTGCCGTTACGTGATTTGTTTTTGTGCATATCAATCTACGAGATCCAGTCGAATTTGTGTGAATTTGTTCCTTCAGTGCGTGTTCTATCTTTGGAACCCGAAAAACCTCAAAACCAGCGTTTACAGGTCAGAAAAAAATGATAGCCTAAGTCCTCTAACACTTGATCAGAAGAATATTTCGTTTTTCTTTTTCTATGATACTAGACTCCTTGCATGAGATTTCTCTAAGAAAACATTAACGTGTTCTTAAAAAAAATAATACCATTTTAAAGGCTTGAGCAGAATATCTCTTTTTCTTTCTTTTTTTTCTGCCTATACATCTGTGATAGTGTACCTCTGTGAGAGTAGCCTATAGTCATTGCATGAGGTCACGGCTAATTTGAGTGAATCTGGCCATTTGAGTTTTTTGTTCCCTGTCTTCTGTACCCAAAATGCCAAAAATCAGCTTTACCAAAATGAGAAAAAAGTTAATAATGACCTTTAAGAACAATGTTATGCTCCTTTTCGTTTTAGTTTTTATGATACTCGACTCCTTGCTTGAGGTTTAATAGAAACAAAAAATCGTGTTCGCGTGAAGTTGTACCTCCAGCTTGTGGGAATTTTTTATTCACTATCTTACAAACCCGAGACAGGTTTGGGAATATCGGGACATGCTGCGCGTGGTTAGGTCTATTTGAAACTATTGCCGCGACTGGCCATGGGCCACCCATGCATGGTGCTGTCACAAGATACGCCGTCGTGAGCAGTAGCTTGGCAAGCGCTTTTGACAGAATGAATGTAATTGAGCTCAGCTTCATGTTTCGACATAGAAATTTAATCATGAATAAGGCTTGTAACGTATCATGTTTGAGGATGCTAAACCGGCTGGTCAGCTGAAATCTTATTCAGCGAGATTTCGGCCCTTCTTGGAATGGATTCTTCTTCAAATAAATGCTCCTCGAGCCCAAGCTAACTGGGAAACATATTCAAACAATCCATGAGACGGATACGTCAGCTACGATATGATGCTTTGGCTGCGATATTTCGGCCGTTCTTGTCAAGGGTCCTCGTCAGTCTGTCGAAAGTCAGGGACACCGTTCGGGAAGAAACGAACCTTCAAGCATCGTATCATAGCTAACATATCCGTTTTTATGGCACTTGCAGCCTCTGGCTCAAGTGCCATATACCGATCGCAATTCCGTCGGTCGGTCGGTCCGGAGTTTTTGTCACACTTGTTCGAGTTAGGGTACTTCCAGATGTGCTAGGACGATGAAAATTGGCAGGCATATCAGGGACCCGACGAAACCTGGAAATAATCAGTTTCCCGATCCGACCATCTGCGGGGGAGTGAGGGCGGAGGAATCTGAGAAAGTTAGGGCAGTTTGTCACACTTTTTCGAGTTAGGGTACTTCCGGATGTGCTAGGAGGATGAAACTTGGCAGGCATATTAGAGACTCGACCAAACTAACTTGGAAATAACCAGTTTCCTGATCCGACTGTCTGGGGGGGGGGAAATGGAGAGCGGGGGAATCTGGAAAATTGAGTAGTGTGTAATTTTTGAACGGGTGATCAGATTGGAATGAAACTTGATAACTGGATAAAGGACATATCTCTGATGTCCCATTTGTAGTCCGGACTCGAATCGGTAGCTATGGGGGAGTTAGGGGGGGGGGGCGACCGGAAATCTCGAGAAACGGTTAGAATAGAGGGATCGGATTGAAACTTGCTTTGAAGAACAAGCATCTGCCCCAGATAAATCGTTTACATAATTGGACTGGATCCGGACCCTTGGGGGGGGGGGAATTTCCCCGAATTCTCGTGATGTCAATTTTGGTGATTTTCGCGACGAAACCTGGGAGGCATATCTGGGATCCGATCGAACTGACTTGTAAATACAAATTTACTAGATCCGATAGTCTTGGGGGGAGTGGAGGGAGGGGGGGGGGGATCCGGAATATTGAGGAACGCGTAACTTTGGAACGGGTTGTCGGATTTGAGTGAAATTTAATAATTGAACAGAGGACATTTCTCTGGTGATCTTTTTCATGTCCGGACCTGATCCGAGAACAGTTGGGGGGTTGGAGACCGGAAAATACGTGACTATCTGATACTGGAGAGATTGGGATAGAACTTTGTGGGAATAACAAACAGATGCACTGGACAGGCAACTGTGGGGGAGTTTGGGGAAAAAGGGAGGGTCCGAAATTCCGGTGATCAGGAGTTAAGGTACTTCTAGATGTGGTAGGACGATACAGCTTGGCTGGAATATTAGACATTCGACAAGATTGGCTAATAAATCCCAACTTTCCAGATCCGACTGTTCCTTAAAGCACCAATCTTGACCACAAAGTAAGAAAAATACTTTTAAGCGAAAAATACATTTTCATGACCCCTTTGAGTCCATTATCATTTTTGCCTCAAGGTTTTTGCATACAAATGAAGTTAAAGCTCGGTTAAAGTGCTTATGTTAACTGGAAAGTCGACAAGTACTTTTATCAAATGATTCAGGTCAGCTTATGATAGCGGATTCAACAGCTATGGGGGAGTTGGGAGGGGGTGATCGCAAATCTCAAGAAACGGTTAGAATGGAGGGATCGGAGTGAAACTTGCTGGGAAAAACAAGCATTTATTCTAGATAAATCGTTTGCACAGTTGGACTGGACCCGGACACTTGGAGGGGGGTGGGGGTGGAGGGGTACCTTCCAGAATTCCTGTGATGGGGTTTCTCAAGACGAAACTTGGCAGGCATACCAGGGACCCGATCAATCTGACAGAGCCCTAACGTACTACATGCAGTTGCAAGTGCCATATGAGGTTACAGCTCTTGTTAGTAGTTTGAATGGAGTGGGTTCGAAAAGCTTTTAAAGTGGGATGACTTCACATTACGATGAGCTTGCGCCCCAGGGCAGTGCGTAATAAATTCATTCATTCACATTAGGTTTTTCCAATACTCGTTTGGTTATTGGGATGGGAAATGCCTTGGTTCTAACGCTGTTTTGTATATAAGATGTGATAAACATTTTACTTTCACCTTCCACGTTTCATCTTTTGCGCCCTTGTATGTATTGTTTGAATATAGTCTTCGTCAGGCCACAGATCCTTGTGATAACTTGTGATAGCGAACGTAAAGAAGGTAGTTAATATTAGGCTACCTGTCGATAGGAATGATAAATGTTATCACAACTTTACATTTTTCTTCCTGTATTTCACAGTGCAAAACAGATACGACAGCTGAATTTTATTTGAGCTACATTTTGGCTCATCTTGGCAATGGTCCTCTTCAGGATCAACCCGCTCAAGCTGGAAGATGAACTTGTACAAGAACAATTTCACTTTCTAGCTAACCTGCATTAGTGACGCTTGCTTATTTTCGGATGCATAACCTTACCGGATTGCGTATGCATGTACCTTTCGGCTGGACAGCTTAAAATGTTTATTAGAACTATATTTTGGCCCTTCTTGACAAAAATCCTCTTCGTGATTACACTAATCGTTTTGAATATTCTAATCCTCATGATAAAAGTTGCTAGTGAAGCAAATATCTCTTATACGCAATGCCGCCCATTGACTAATATACGCAGAATCTTTACTTAATAAATTATTTTCTAGTCGCCGCTCAGACTCTAAGCTCCAGAGCATGGTAGGTAAAAAGTTAACATCGGTAACCGATTGTTAAATACTACGTTCTTACAGCAAATACACTACGAAACAATACGAGCCAACATGACAGGCGGGGTGAACTTTTTGTTTTATTCACTCTCGCTCGACTAGTTTTGGCCGATCACCAAAGCATCGTTAGAAGCCTAGCCTATGGCAGGAGTATTATGGTCAAGCTTTAGAAAGTTGTAGGTCGAAGCAAAAAATCCGGTAGCACCCGGAGATCAATAGCTAGGTATAATTACTACAAACATAAAAGGCATTCCTTCTAAAGAACCCCAAGCAGCCACTTTCACCGTAATTAATTTTTAAGGGTGCCGACTTGAATTAAGCCATATTTTGTGGATAGATGCAGATACAGAAACTAATTGTGCAGATAGAAATCGTGTTTGGGATAAACCTGAAAATAATGTCCGGCAGTGCCATAACCTCTTCGTTCGTATTCGTTATAGCCTGGTTGTAGCCTACTAATATTTATCAGTTCTGGCCTAAGCAATTATCAGTGGCCTATTTAGGATTTCGGTTGGACTAAGCCTATTTGGCATAAAAGGTAGGCCTATGCAAGAAATAATTTTTACATCAGTTTTTTTTTCGGTTATTATGTATTTAATCAAGAACAACAACAATACAAATTAAGCCTACCAGGGCCCATAGGAAACATACTCGTCCAGTACATGCTGCCGCCAGTTATAATATTTAAGAAACAAACGGGTCAGATGGATATACAAGAAAAAAGTAAAGTCATTAGCAAGAAATGCTTCTGTGAGAAATGCTTCACAGAACTGTTCTGTGAAAGTATTTGAAAGTGATGGAAAACAAGGATTGTGTAAATGCTGGGTGAAAGCTTCTGCGCTTTCCCAGGGAATAATTATAAAAATAGTTGGTAAATTGTAAATAGACACAGAGACGCATTGTAAAATAATCCCAGATTTGTCCATATACACTTTTAACACGCACATTTTAAAATTCGTTATTTTACGTCGTTCAGTCCGCATCTTTCTTCTGGTATTTAGTTAAATGTCGTTTTATAGTTTGTTGGTTCTGCATCGTTTTTCTGTTGGTAAACTCTTGGATTTAGTTGTTTTTTTTTGGTGAGTACGGTTTACTGGAAGTGCAACCGAAATATCCGACATTATATTTATCCTTCGCACATCATCGTAGAGGGATAATTAGCTGACCAAGAAATCCCCCCCTGAAAATGACGGTTTTCTATTTCTTTTGACAAGTAGTTTGCCCTGAATCCGGACGAAACTGGGAAGCTGCCAGGAAGTTTGAAAACCCAAAGAAATAGTCGAGATTTAAGGTGAGGATAGCCTACATGCTGAATCAAGATCTGAAATTATTTTTCTGGCCTGACTAGAAGTCTAACCGGAATCCGGCCAAACCGGAAATTTGGTAAAAACAAAAGTTCAGAAAATGGTCTAGCGAAGACCGGAAATCTATAAGACCCGATTGTCTGGATCGAGAAGTCCAGTAGGCCAAATATTCAGTTTTTGGGATCCCACCGGGACCTTTGGTCTTGTCATATCTGAAGTTTACCCTATTTTGAATAAAAAGGATATTAAAGGCCCCTATTACTTATTCTGCCTTTTGTGTCGTCCTATCTCCTTTATAATCTTCTGTTTTGAACATACGTCTTTTTAGCACTATTTCTCTTCCAAGCCAAGCCACGCTAGACACGAAAGATCCGCCAACAACTCTTTCACACATCGAATGTGAGAAGCTTCAAAATGTTGCAGGCAGGCTGCTAAGATTTGGTTTATTGCACCTTTGGCAAGACATGTAGTATTGAAATTGAAATGTTCTTGCAAGATCTTCAAGATCTCTTTTGAATTCTATATGCGGTTTGTTTACATTAAAAGCTTGTGGGATGATTTCAGATGAGATTATTCCAATGCTTGTTTGTTTATTAGGGATGTGAAATGTCTTGGTTCTAACGCTGTTTGCATAGCCTATAAGATGTGAAAAACATGTAACTTTCACACACCACGTTTGAGCACTTGCGCACTACTTGGTTTTCCTACTTATTAAGCACGGAGTACACTGTTTTCAAATATTTTGCGTCCAGGCGCCGCTTTGGTGAGCGGGCACCAGTATCTAACACTGTGAAGTCCTTAAAAGACATATCTCCAGGGACCAAAAGATATGTACCATCCAACGATAAAAATCGTTGAGTTCGATCGTATGACTGGAGGTTATAGAGCACGAAAAACTAGTTTATTCCTATCGATGCCCGGTGAACGTATTTGAGTCTATATAATTATATAGAGCCGAGCGTCCAACGAGGCGCTGGTCGCGTTTATATTTATGAACCGTCCTAGGGACAATCAAATCCTATGTTAGGTCCTCATCATATGACGTCACCACTTACGCCAGCACTGTGCAGCATTCCGACATAATTTGTACGACACCGCATATTCTGGAAGTTTTAGCTAATAGCATCAGCCCTAGCTAAAGGCCTAGACCGTAGAGTACCATGTGACGTCACAAAAGATATGTATCACTGGAGATTTCTTATCCTCAGCGTGGCACGTTTTCTTTGAGGATCTGATTTTAAGTTCTACTAGTAATGGTAAGGCAGAAGAAAAAAATGCCTGCGTTTACCTTCCGTACATTCGCGGAATAACCGAAAAATTGTCCAAAGTCTGAAAAAATACAACATCCAAGTCTTTCAGAGAACCCAAAATACTTTGCTGTCCTACCTAAACTCCGGAAAAGATAAAGTCCCAAATCAGTACCAAAGAGGCATTTACTCAATACCTTGTGATTGCGGAAAGCGTTACGTAGGAAGGATAGAGATAACTTTCGGAAAACGACTTGCGGAGCATGAGCAGAAATTGACCACGCCCTCTCCAACGGACACCGTCATAACTATACTTTCAAATCTCCACTTACAGACCATATTTTCGAAAACCCATCCCATTCAGTATATTTTGAAAAAGCCCAAATTCTTGCAACGTGCACAGGTTTGTGCCAGTACTTGCTGGAGCGGGAAGGCTGGATAGATTCGACAAGCTCTAACAAGAAAATCGCTACTCTCGCGTGGCAAGTATTTGTATAAAATGATATTCCTGAACTTTTTTTTATCGGGAAAAGATCATTTCTGTTGAGAGCTGTGCTTTAAAGTTAGGTTCCACTTACTTTCGTTTTTGTAAATGTCTTCTTTTTCTCCCTGATTGGCAGAGAAATTCTAAAATTGTTAGGATTCCCTGCCAGAAATTACATGTTCTTCTCTCCAGAGAAAATTGATCGAAACGGCGTACTCACGACTGTCGCTCTTTCATCGGCTTCTAGTAAGTAAGTAAGTAAGTAATTATTTATAACCCGCCATTTTGAAAAAGCGGAGTAAATAAAGAAAATAAAGAAAATTAACAAAACACATATCTACACACATATACACACATAAAAAGACACTTAATTTTTAATCTTCGGTCACGAAGCAGTGGACGACGTCGTGTGCTGGTTGGGCCTTGTTGTCCATGATTTTTGAAAGCGATGATGAAACATCCAAAAGGGTAACTCTTGCATCTTGAATTTTGAATTTCTCCGTCAATGTATGGTTATGACATAATTTCGACAAGTGGAGCGGGTGCTTTGCATATTTAAAATAACATGATCTCATCTTTTTAATCTCCGTCTTTCGCAGAACATCAGTGACGCCAGAACGAAATAGTGTAGAAGGAGCGCAGAAGATGCTGTACAAATTTCCCGAAGCTTTACGATTATACCGCCCCCGGTTGGGGACGATGCGCCCATAGGCGCTACGGATTGACTTATAAACTTCTTGAACAACCGAAGAGCACAATTTTGACAATGAAGATTTGAATGTTATGCCGAGCCACCGTAGAGAGTCTGTTGATTTGACGATGAACGATCCGAGAGATATAGAAGCTTTAGATGCACTCGAACTATTTGACGAAGGTTTTGAAATGCAGGTATTCGCATTTTGACAGCAAAATGTTCTTGGTCGTTATGACTCTTGAGTAGTTTTCTCCGTTTTGTTGTGCGTTCTTGTGTTTTTGGGATCCCAAAACGTAAGTGGAGGGATACCTTTGACATCGTAAAAGTTGTCCGTCTGTTAGCACGATAACTCTCGAAGGGAATGAGATATTTTGATGAAACTTGGTGTGAGGACTCTTTGGGTCAAGGGCAAAGTCAAGTTCGTAGATGGGCTCTATAGCCCTACATTTGTGGATGGGGGAGGGGGTTCAAATTAAGGGACAGACAAAATATTTTTAAACAGCTAATGTGATAGTCGATTAGTAAGGAGACGTGCTGACCACGATGCAAACTATTTTCTCGTCCGACAAGTAGTTCGCCCGGAATCCGGCAAAACCCGGAAAGTTGGTTAAAAGTAAAAGTTTCATTTGAAGTTGATTAAATGTTCAATGTAGGGGTAAGCAGACATGCTGAACACGATGTTGAAAACCATTTTCTCGCCGGACGAGTAGTTTTTTCGGAATCCGGCTAAAACCGGAAAGTTGGTTCGATTTAGGGGTAAGCAGACATGCTGAACACTTATGTGAAAAGCATTTTCTTTCCGGACAACTAATTTGCCCGGAATCCTGCCAAAACCGGAATTTTATTTTAAAGTATTAAGTTTTATTTGAAGTTGATTAGATTACAGATTTAGGGGTAAGACAAGACGCTGAGTTTGTCTTACTTGTACAGTTTTGAACCGGACATATAATTCATCCAGAATCCAGTTGTAACCGTTATTGTTTAGAAGCTAAAGTTTTATTTGAAATTGATTAGATGTGCTTTACTATTAAGGAGATACCGTACGCTGAATTCGATTCTGGATTTTCTTTTCTTGCTTGACAAGTAGTTCGCTCGGAATTCGGCCGAAACCGGAAATTTGGCAGAAGTAAAGCAGGAAGTTTCGACCAGTATCGTCAACATAGATATGGCCTATAAAGGTATATTTGAACTTGGTTTTCTCTAATGATTAGCCTGGCAAAGACTGGATCTGGCGAAGATAAGACCCAGTTGTCTGGATCAAATATTAAATTTTTGGGATCCCATCGAAACCGTAGGTCTTGTTCTAGTTGTGTCTTTATTTTCTTTCGTACTCAAACTTAGCAAGAATTCTGAATATCGCTGGGAAAGGAACATTTTGTTTTACAAATCGTTGGTTCCATGGCTTGTGTCGTAGATTTGCTTGTACAACAGCTGAAGTCCGAAGTGAGAACAAAAAATCCCCACTTCCCAGACCTTTTCTGTGCCTGATTGATTTCGTCTCAGTTAACCATGCTAATTATCGGCGGTCGATACCCTCTGACTAATTTATTTTTGAAATCATGCACGCTTTCCTGTGGTCGATCGGCCGGTTCGATCTTGGAAGTCCAAACAACACAAAACTGTCAATCAATTCGTTTCTGGGGGCTATGCGGTGTTTTGGTCGACCCGTCAATTTCAAGGGCGTTTTTTTTTTTTTTAAATTCCAACTTTCAGCATAAATTAGCCTAGTAGTTTACTAATTAAGTTGGTTTCGCAACTTGGGTTTTTAGTTGGTTAGTCTCGCTCTGTTTAGCAATAAGAAAAACCAGGAAGCAAGCAAATATCATTTCGAAAATATAGGGCGAATAATAAGCGACGGACAAGTGAGAAATACGTAGAAGAGGGGCGGATAGGATATAACGTGTAGGATATATATGGACATATATATATATTATATAACATGCTTATTTATTTTGTTTGTTTAGCGTTTTAATTTGTGTACTTTGTTTATTTTTACTCCGCTGGAACTAAAAAGTGGGTCATAAAAAAAAGATATTAAGAAATATTTGCAACATGAAAAGGGAAAGAAATGGATGAACGTAAAGAATCGTCAGTGAATTATTGGCAGTGATATATGTGGGTTTGGCTATCACGTTGTCCAGTTTATCGGTAGGCCATGGATAATAGTTTGAATGAAACAAGTTTTTTTCGCAGTTCAATATGTTGCATTGCAGGCTAGACGTTTTTGTATGTGTCCGTCTTGACCTCGGTCTTGACGGTGCCAGTCTATCACCAATCCTGATTTTTGTATGGTCATTGACAAACGTTGGGTATGTGCCAAACGCCCAAACCCCAGTTACCCTGTGCCAAAGGCTGGCCAGCCTAATCCTGACCATACCCACTGTAAAGTTTTGATTGGCTCTCTTTTGAATTTCACTCAACTCATCAGTAAATTATTGATGATCTGCCATTTGTCATAGGGTAACCGGCGTTTGGTGTAGGGTATTCCATACTGCGGCCACTGTGCGTGTACGTGTACCCAGCATTTGACAGAGCATATCCAGAAACTGGCTATATCGGCGGGTGGGTTTATGTGAACGAAAAGCTGAACATTGCACTGTAGTAAAAAAAGTCAAGAGTTAAGATAAGGATATTGATCGTTATTGATGAACGGTATAATTTTTTTAAAAATAATAACATTGATAATCTAAGCAGGCAAGTATTATAAACCTTGCTCGAAAATGTGGTATATTATGGAGAACAGTCCTGCTTGGGATAACCTAGGCCCTTGCCTGTTTCAGTTTCATCTTCACACAATTTTAAACCAGTCGATATTTATTGGAATAATAGCCTACCATACCTCTAACTATTAATTAGGCTACAGTGCTCCAAGTATGGTCTCTTCTAACTAAAACAATGATTGAAGTAACATGTAGATAATGATCGACCATATTTCTGTCGGCAGATTATGCATTCATTTTTCGGTAATGAAATTTGAATAGGATCTTACGGTGTGATTGGAAATTAACGACTGTTTTATTGTTTTCTCTTGGCAATAAACTTTGGGACAATCAACATGATTGGGCTTGTACGTTTATTTTGGCGAGGCCTTCGGTTTGAACTGCTGATTAGCGTTTCATGTTTAGATGCACGGATAAATTTAGTGTTTTCGTCATTTAGGGCAAAGGCGGGAGAATACTAATTGAAATTCAGCGGAAAGCTAAATTGTTTTTCCTTTCATAGAATTTGGTTTAGACCCAATAATTGCCTGTGTCCACTGTATGCAGGGCCGTATACAGAGGGGAAGTGCTTCCACCCCAGCCCTCCGAAACATACAATAATAATTGTTTTTATAGGCTTTAACCTCTGATATGTGTATTTATTTGTACTTTTGGTCCGACTGGCGGGTAACCCCCCCCCCCCCCAAATAAATTTCTAGATCCTGCCCTGCCTGTATGTGAGCCCTGAGTACCGACCTTGTCCGCTGAAAGGAGTCGAATCAGAAGCATTCAGCCCCATCTACATCGCGAGTTTAAACCAGGACTAGGTACGACAGTGGGGTCGTCTAGTGGTGCGCCTCGAAAGCACAGGGAAGGAGACAATACTCTATATGACTAAGTCCAAAACACGCCAGCGATCCTCAGGAAGAAGACGGGTTTCGATGGGATCCCAAAAATTCAATATTTGATCCAGACAACTTGGTCTTGTCTTCGCCAGATGCAGTCTTAGCCAGGCTAATCATTAGAGAAATCAAGTTCAGATATACCTCTATAAGATATCTATTTTGACGATACTGACCGAAACTTCCTGCTTTACTTGTACCAAATTTCCGGTTTCGGCCGAGTTCCGAGCGAACTACTTGTCCAGCAAAACAAGAAAATTCAGAATCGAATTCACCGTACGGTATCTCCTTGTTAAAACATCTAATCAATTTCAAATAAAAAATTGCTTTCCGGTTTTTCCGGATTCCGGACAATCTACTCGTCCGACGAGAAAATGGTTTTCACCATCGTGTCTTCTTACCCCTAAATCGAACATTTAATCAACTTCAAATGAAACTTTTACTTTCTACCAAATTTCCGATGTTTGCCGGATTCCGGGCGAATGACTTGTCGGACGAGAAAATGTTTTGCATATTCGTGTTCAGCAGGTATTCTTACCCCACAGTCGACTATCACATTAGCTGTTTAATATTTTGTTTGCCCCTTAATTTTACCCCCCCCCCCCCCCTCACCCCTAAATCTAGGGCTACAGAGCCCATCTACGAACTTGACCTTACCCTTGACCCAAAGAGTCGTCACACCAAGTTTCATCAAAATATGTCATTCCTTTCGAGAGTTATCGTGCTAACAGACGGACGGACGGACAGACGGACAACTTTTACGATGTTATAGGTATCCCTCCACTTACGTTTTGGGATCCCAAAAAGGAGTAAGCGTGTCCGTACGACTCAAACTCAACGCCTCAAATCCTGTGTCAATCAATCAACCTGATCTTTGGGAGCAGCTGTGACACCACTTCTGCCTTTCTTCCGCTAGATACCCGGAGAGACCGAAGATTTTGCATCGGCAAGTAGAGATAGTCCTCAAGAGTATAGTTGTGTTTTTGCAGATACCGTGGTATCTGATACCACGGTCTAAAGTCGTTTTTTGCAGTTATCGTTGTATCTGATACCACGGTCAAAAGGCGCTTTTGCAGTTATCGTGGTATCTTGGCCAGTTATCGTGGTATCTGATATTCAGATACTACGGTCCGACCTTGGGAACTGGTCGTGGTATCCGAAAAGTCATCTCACTTTCGTCAAATTCTGTCAGATTGATGAGAAAGAAGCTTAGCACTTGGTGATGTAACTGGATATCAGTTTTTCTTTTGGGATGACTTACGAAAAGTGCCATTTCGGCAACAGTCGTTTTTGCAGAGCAACCGTGTATCAGATACCACGATAACTGCAAAAACGGCTAATGGTCCGTTTACACACTGCGTAAAATCCGAGCGTATTTTGGAACCCGAGCGTATTTACGCACGTTTTGAGCTTGAAAAGATTTCTAGCAATACGGACGTATTTAAATACAAAACGGACCGATTTCTCTAATACGTCCGTATCGCTAGACATTTTTTCAAGCTCAAAACGTGCGTAAAATACGTTCGGATTTCAAAATACGCTCACCATAATTGCATCCAGTTACCGTGGTAACAGATACCATGGTATCTGCAAAAACGAAGCTAATATCAGAATAGGGTTTAGCGATAAAACTTAGGCTTTGTGAATAAAAAGTAAAAGAAAGGCTAAATATTTTGAAGTAGCCCTCTCTTTTTCAGTATATTATTTGAATGTCCATTTGTAATTTCTTCCTACAATCAGACATGAATTCGAGAAAGTCTATCCACTAAAAGCTCAGGTTCAGGTTCTTTTATTATTTCCGTGAATTAAAGAGATAAATTGTTAAATGATTGTTATATTATAAAAGAAGCGTAGAAATCTTCACGACTTTAGGGGCATGGGGTACATTTTTCGGCCAAATGTTTCTTTTTTGCCGGGTCGCTAAAAGAAGTGTGGTCTATACGCGGGTGCCTACTTAGACCTGTAGTAATCCAGCACTGCATCGCATGGTCCTTTTTACTCTTATGTTTTTTTGTTCTTACTAACTAGAATCCTTTGCCATGAATGCCGAAGGCATTGTTTAAATTTTCGAGTAAGATTCCGGCGCTAAGACATTGTTATAAGCTCTCGTTAGACAGCAATGTTATTTTTGCGCTAGCTGCCAACATGTCGAACGTCTGTTTTACGATTGTTTTCCGCAGAGATCTGAGGGAATTAAGCAGGTGTTTGTTCCATAGATTTTTGGATCCTAGGAAAGCCTGTTAAAGCACATGTCGCAATAGATACGGTTTATGTTCAACATTCTGATGAACGTGGCTCCCTTAAAACTTGCGTTTTGTTTTTTGTTTAAAAAATTAAAGACCCATCAGTCTATTTTGGCTGTTAGGTTCGTTGAGAAATATGGGCTTTGTATTCCCATTTGGTTTACAAACAATTAATGAAAACTTTACTAATTTTCGGCAGGCAGTGCGGCTCAAAGGCCAGAAAACAGAAAACTTGCATCTTTTCTTAATTTCTCTGTTGGGATTTTTTAGGGGGTGGTGGACCCCATGACCCTTAAATACTCCACTGGGTAGGGAGGAGGTATGGGCAGTTTGTATACCAGGACGCGCCAGTGCAGACTGCGAATTCCCTCGGTCGGATCCAGCAAGTAAAAATCAATTATTTGTTTTTCGACATTTCTTATCAAACCAATCACTAGGCTAGGTTTCTTGTCGGCATCGAAAAGAGCATTGTTTGTTTCTTTATAACTTGGTTTTTAGCGTATAGATTGATAATGGGATACAACAAAAGGCGTTGCGCCGTGTGGAACAAACCCACCCTCCTTTTTGGGTCACCATCAATACCTGCCGAAAGATCAGGCATGGAAGTTTCTTGTCCTATATAGTAACAAATTTTGAACAAGAACAGAAATATAGTCGAGAAAAAGGCAACCGCACACAGGTGATGAGTAAATGAACTAGGCTGTGAGCAAAGGGGTTAGCAATACCTGATTAGCGCCTTTAGCTACTAAATGGTAGGCTACTAAGAAATGGATGAGAGCGCTAATGTGGTGTGTTTTTTTTACAGGTCCGTGTAACACAGCCGCCAAGGAAAAGTATTCCGGCTCCCTCCGCTTTACCTGTTGCAGCAAGGTAAGAATATTTAGTCTTGGTCTGTGTCTGTGATATGCTACTATCTGACCCGTATCCAGGAATACTTTTTTTTTTTGGGGGGGGGGGGGGGTGCCTTTCGGGGGGGGGGGGGGGGGGGGGGGTACCTGCGGGTCGGATGAAAAAGAACAAAAAGACATATATCAGAGGGAAAAGCCTATAAAAATGATTATTTGTGTATGTTTCGAGGGGGGGACCCCCTAACTCCCCCCCCCTGGACACGGCCCTGCCTACTCTGTTAGGGAAGTCCCTGGCATGTCACTTAGGCTACAGTAGGCTAGAGGGTTGCTTATTTGAACGTTTGTTAACTTTGAACTTTGCCATTTTCATGCACTTGCTGTGACCAAACTTAACTACCAGTTAGCCAAAGTTGGTAATTAGGGCCTCTGAAAACACATGAATAGTTATTTTGAATCTTCATTCTATGATTTACCCCAAAATTGCACTGTTCACGTTTGAGGAACTGCTCAAATAAGCATACCTCTCCTGGATGGCCGCTTACTGTGGGATAATGGTTACTGGTACTTACTGGGATAATAGGGGAACTACTGGGGAATAAATACTACTTTTTGAACTTAAGAACGTGAATCAGTAATTTTTAACGCCAATATAAAAGTGGCACAAAGCGGAAGAGAATTGATGAGACAATAACAATTTTTGTTCTCCAAATCTTCACCCCAATGCTAGAAGGTAATTAATATATTGATGGAAGTGACAGAACTTCAGTTTTGCTACTTCAATAATAATCTCCTTGCCAAGGAATGTATATAGAAACTTTAGACTTGATAATAGTTGACGGCGCTAAACGGATACGTCAGCTGAACTTTATTTTCTGACTGAATGATTGTAATTATTCTGAATTTAATTTAATTTTGCTCGAAAAAGAAATATTGACATAAATATTCTGCTAACCTTACAGTAAGGCGAACTGTGACAATTTGCGGGGCTTAAATTCATTTAAATGTTTATTTAAAACCGCATAATAACCTAGCAAGAAAAATAAAATTAAAAACGAAAGAAACGAGCGAACGATCTTCCAGCATATGAAAAGAAAATATTCTGGTTGAGAGAAATGACTTAGCCCCTGATTTGAATGTTGATAGGGTCGATGAAACCTTTTCTTTCCGTTCAACCTTGTCTCTTATTGTAGATTAATTTTTCCGTATTTTTCTTCGCTAAAAATTCATTTGGCGTGATTGCCCGGATTGACTGATCACGGTTGGGAAAGGTTTTGTTTTGTATGTTTTCTTGCTTGGATGGTTTTCCTTTTCCTTTTTTCTTTATTTACTTTTTTGTTCATTCTCTTCTTATCTTTTTATTCTTTTTTTTTGCAAAATTATTTTTGGATTAGTTTGAAGTGAGGATTTATTTTGACTGATTTTGACCCACATTCCCATCCTGCAATCAAAGAGATTGAGTGCATGTCTCTGAAGTAGTATCAATGTTTTAAATTGTTTGTTTCTTTAACCTATTTTGTGGTAGTTTGTCTACATAGAACAAATTAATAAATTAAAAACAAAAACTTGATTGATTTGAAGTGACAAAACTTCTGTAATAAGCTGCATGTTCTTCGGCCTGGAATTTGTATGAAATTTATAACATTGACTGACAGGATTGATTCCCAGAATTCCACTAGGCATAGAACTATTTTTCCGGAGTAGACCGTTCCGGTGGCTGGACCCAGCTCGGTGGTCGAAGGCCCAGGAAACATTTCCAGTGTTTTTCACGGTATGTAGTTTTCAACTGAGGGAGGAAATGAAAAATGGGTCATTCAGGCGGCAGTCTGGGTCCTCCCGGGGATGAGCATTAATTAGAACCATGAGGGGATGGTCATGTCAGTATAATTAGTCTATCATAATCTTCCCCCTCAAATTAAAATCTTTCACTTTTTCCATGGGGCTCTGCCATATTGGCCCTGGACTGCCTACGAGTCTTTCATTTCTGAATTTGGTTCAGATTTACTTCTCGTTTATTTGTGATCTTAAAAGTATATAATATTCCATCTTTACGTAATATTATCGAATCCTGTCACACCGGTGTGTCGACTAATTGTAGCATATATATGTTTGACGAAAGAAAAAAATATTCGGTTTTTGGTTAATACCGTAAGCAGGCATCTAGGAATTTATTTTGGGGAGAGGGGGTTGCCCGCAGAATGGAGCAAAAAGACATGTATCAGAGAGAAAAGCCTATACAAAATTATTATTTTTGTATGTTTCGAGGGGGGGGAGGGTTGAACCCCCAGAATAGAAATTGATTAATTGATTGAATTGCTTAGACAAATTTGTCTTCGGTGGGATCAGTATCTTCATAGCCTGCCTTTGTCTGACCACTACAGTGGTTTGCGAACTATGTTCTGTAGTTCTTTGTAGCTCAATGATAGAGAAATTGCCTTGTAAGCCAAAGGTCGCGTTGTGGAATAAATGAAGAGAGGAATATTACAAGACTTCGACTAGAAGCGTTCCACTCTTTGACTTGACAGCTTCTTGTCTCTTGACTGGATAGCTTCAGAATTTGAACGCGATAATAAGTGTTACAATGAGTGGTGTTTTTCAGTTGTGTATGAAGTGATGACTTGTCATCAATTCGCCGCATTCTAGTTTAGCGCTTCCTAGCGGACTAGTTTTTGCTAATCCCCCTTTGCGTCACCATCGGCACTTTTTGACAGACATAGTAAAGTAGAAGCACAGGTTGGTGAGTAGAAAATCTGCTATCTGCTTCCCGGGTAATGGTGAGTGTTGCGTATACCCCAGCAGTAGAAAGTGGAAGTTACCCACTACCTTGGATCCTACTTTTCAATATGTCTAGACATTTATCGATATGAGACAATGGGGGACTAACAGAAACTAATCCACTTGGGTCGCTGAACAAGTATAAGGCGAACTGTTTTAGTTTGGGGGGATGAAATGATAGGGCTTTTGTGGTCTGAGTTTGGCCATAGTTTTCAGCCTACACAGCATAAGTAAAATCCAAAGGTCATGAGTTCAAATCCGTCCTGATAAGCCCTTTGGGGCGCTGAACAAGAATGCGGCGAACTGTTTTAGTTTGGGGGGATGAAATGATAGGGCTTTTGTGGTCTGAGTTTTGCCACAGTTTTCAGCCTACTCACAGCATAAGTAAAATCCAAAGGTCATGAGTTCAAATCCATCCTGATAAGCACCTTTTTTTACTTCCAGTTCACTACTTTGTAATCATCATAGTCGCATTAACTTGTGTCTTTAGCACCTAGAGTAGAGTAGATTTTTAATTCTAAAAAGTAACTTTCACAGCGTGAACGCCGAATTTGACTTCTACGTCCAAACATAACTAAATACTCGAATCAATTTGTCAGTTCAATAATAACTGCAACACAATTCGTAACAAATTCATCAGTCGATACAAAACTTATCTACAACAATTTACACGAAAGGCTCATTCGGCGAACATTTTGCCAAAAACTTCTAAAACAAATAAAAATCACTTAAAAAAAATGATTTGATTTTTTTTTTAAATTCAATCAAAGTCAATTTTTAATCATTACGTCAAAAGTAATTTCACTTAAATAAATATATAAAACAAAATAAAACATACTAAAAGGGTCAAAAGCTAAAACTAACAAATTCAACGAAAATAGTGACTATGTTTACTGGCTGTTGTACAATTCAACAAAACTTGGAACAAAACTCCTTCGGTACCTTTCATGTTTTGTGGCGACTGGATTTAATTTGGGAACTTTCTGAGCCTTGTCGCGCTGTGGTCTATTACGGATGGGTGTGTAGAGTTCGGGGAGAATGGGGCGCAATCTGGGAACAGACAGGGTCTTGGTGCCGAAGTTAAGGCATAGAAGGTTTCTTCTCGCGTCCAAGGTGGTGAGCCTGAACCTGCCAAGCAGATAATGGTAAGGATAATGGTAACCTACTTTTGACCTCTCAGTATTTCACATTTTCGTGAAAATCGTAAGCCAAGCGAGTAATTTTCGTGTTTCTCCGGGGCATGTCAGTCAGTATCCTGGTGGAGACGTAACCCATCGTGGTCATCGTTCTGCCTTGTGGACAGTTTAGATTAACAGCAAATTTCGTATTCCGCGGAAACAGATTTTCTTCGTGGTAATGATGTGTAACTTCTCCACAAAGAAAGCTCGTGGCTGGGTCAAGACAGAGCCACGCCTTAATTTACTGAACTTGCTAAGAACGAGCTAGTGTTTGCTGCTGAGATTTTTTTTGTAGGAAAATCATAGATTTTTTGTTTCAGTTGTGCTTCAAAATAAGTATAGACACGGCTTTAGTTTAAACGAGAAGCATTGTGCAATTTGCGCCTATAACATCCCATCCACCGCGCAGTTCTTTATTAGGTCATTGATAAATGTAGTAGCTTGTTCACACGGGGCTGAAACAGCGGCCGATTCTCGATCAGCGGCTGATTTAGGCGTGTAAATAGCGTTTGAAAAAATTCCGAAAATCAGCCGCTGATTTTCCAAATAGGCGCTTATTTTCGTCGCGGTCACCGATCGGGATGAACTAAATCCTTTGATTAGACATGCATCCTTTGAGCTACCTAAATCCTTTGATTAGACATGATTAGAACTAAATCCTTTAGAACTAAATCCTTTGATTAGACATGAATCCTTTGAGTTACCACGAACCTCGAAACTCAGAAGAGGTCGAGTAAAGCACTGGTCGCAGACAAAAGGGATGATCTATGATAGCATCGATAGTCCTTACTTTTATTTTGGATCCCAAAAAGAATATATAATGATAAATATTTCGAAAATTCCGCCTGCAGCACTTTTCGTAATACTCTCTATTTTGTGGAAGGGCGCGTCATTTGACGGGGGTTTTAAGCCAGTTTTAGGATTGAGATTTCGAAACATTAAAAGCTAGAATCTGGATGGAAATTAAATTTGGCACGAAAAAATTTCGCCATCACTTTATGTGATCATGGGCATTATTGGCTAGACAACAGTAGCCGCTGCTGCCGGAACGTCGCTCCATCCGGTTTCTGGAACTTCCTCCAGTCTCGGTATTTAATCGACGGTAAATGATAGAACTGTAAGAGAAGCAGTTAAATTTTAGCCTACAAAAAAAAAAGGATTTCGAAAATTTTCGCCTGCGGGGCTCGATTTAATTTTCTATTGGCTATAATAGACAGAAGCTGTTACTGCAATCATGCCCGGCAATATATTCTCCATGTGGGATTCGACAAAAAGCCGCCTAATAGTTGGCTTATCGTATTTATATTTATATATCGTGGCTTCCTACGTAACCGTTTCTGTTCCATAATTAAAGCTCGAATTCTTAGTTGTAGGATTCGGTAATTTTTTTGGAAGATTCGGTAAAATTTTGGCTCTGCACCCCCTCCCCTCTTCATCCCCCCCCCCGAAAATGCACTTGCGACGCCCCTGACTGTGCCTGATCTCTGTTCCGATGAATTGGCTGTAGGCTAATGGTTCCACAGCGTTCTTTTTTTTACTTCGAAATAATTATTATTTGTTTACTTTTTAGCTTCTAAATTATTTACCGTTTGGTTGAAGTTTGTAACTGAGATACATTTTGTGAGATCCTCCTACAAATTCTCTGTTTTTTAGATTTCGGAGATTTTCGCATTTGACGTGGAATAGACATTTTGCGTGCAACTTTTGCGTTTTTATGTAGATTCAAGAATCTAGAGATCCTTTGAACAACACCAAACCCGCTGCTCTGTTCTAAGTTCTAGATCACCCCCGACTTAAACTACTTTGCAATGTTTTTTTAACTGCATTAAGCTTTGGAATGTAATTTCATTAACCTCTGGAATGAGCTTCTGGAACTCCAGATCTGGTTGTCACTCTTCGATCAGTTTTGGCAATTGAGGTAGAATAGAAGTCTTCTTGTTTTCTTTTTGGCAACTCAAGGATCAGGATCGTGTGCCAGCGATTAGAAAACTGAAGTAATGAAAGATTATGTGGGAGCTTTGTCGTCATGTCGACTGTGTTGTTGAGCGTTCTTGTGACCACAGTTTCCACGACACCACACTGGAAGAGGCTTGATAACATTCAGCACAAGGATGCGCAATTTCAAGATATAGCACTTAGCATGCTGTATGTTAATGTGTTATGATCCTTTGGTGTTATTTCCCGTAAAACATGACACTTAACATGATTTGTAATGTTACTTAAGCTATAACAGAAAAAAACGATATTGAAAGGACCCCTCTTAGCCTAGTTTTCTGCCTTTATATGACCATGAGCTCCTCACACTTCCCACAAGAAATATGATTTGCAATGTTATGAAAAAAAACTATTGTTTAAGGACCTCTTGTACTTTTCTGCCTTTTACATAATCAGGAGCTCCCCAACGAAATATTATTTGCAATGTTACTGGTAACCAAAAAAAGATACTTTAAGATCCCCTCGTACTTTTCTGCCTCTTATATGATCATTAGCTCCCCTATGAAAATCACCGTTATTTGGTATGTCCTTGCGGTTCGAGCCGAGTTTCTTGTCAGGCAGTTAAGACTTCGCCAAAAGCTTCAAAGTCCGGCGACAACTCCCGTAAAAATAAGGGCATGGAAAGCTTCAGATTATTGTTTTTTGTTTTGGAAGACATGCTACTCCAACGTCTTGTGTTTTGGACTTTCAAACGGTAAAATTATTACGGTGTCATTATTGTTGCACCATAGGCTACTTTACTTACCTAATATTCCGAAAGTATCCCAAAAGAAGAAACAGAATTAAATATTCCCTCAGCCCAAGCTAACTGCGAATCATATTTGACAGTGCAAAACGGATGCGTCAGCTGCATTTTATTAGATCTCTATATATATACATAGCTCTAATAAAATGCAGCTGACGTATCCGACGTATCTATGTATATATGTATATACAGAGCTATAATAAAATGCAGCTGACCTATCCGTTTTGCACTGTTGAATAAAAACAGAATATTCGAAAATAAACAGCAAACGAAATAAAACGAATCTGATGAGATGAAGACCGGCTGTTACCGCCGTAGATATTTGTAGCCTGTAGAGACAATGTAAGCCTGAAAAATGCCGACCCAACCCGTTTTTATGGCACTTGTCCTTCGGTCAAGTGCCATATAGCGATTGTAATTTCTGTCCGTCAGTCGATCTGTCGGTCCCGGTTTTGCTAGTTCGGGCACTTCCAGATAAACTGGGACGATGAAACTTGGTAGGCGTATGAGGGACCGGACCAGATTAATCCGACCATCTGTAGGGGAGCGGAGGGAGGGGGAATCCGGAAACATGAGGAAAACTGAGATATTTTTAGCTTACGAACGGGTGATCGGAACCCGACCAGATTAAATAGGAAATAGTCACTTCCCCGATCCGACCATCTGGGGGGGGGGGGGTGAGTGGTGGAGGGAGGGGGAAACCAAAAATTGTGGTATTTCTAACTTGCGAACGGTTGATCAGATCTTGATGAAAGTTGATATTTATGATGATCTCGCGTCTCAGAGGTCCCACTTAAAATCCGGACCGGATCTGATGACACTGGGTGGAGCTGGATGATGGAACCGGAAATCTTGAGAAACGCTTCAAGTGGAGGGATCGGGATGAAACTTGGTGGGAAGAACAAGCTCAAGTCCTAGATACGTCATTGATATAACCGGACCGGATCTGGGTACTGTGGGGGAGTTGGGGGGGTTGTCCGGATTTCTAGCGATCCCGCGAGTTCGGCATACTTCCTGATGTGCTAGGACGATGAAACTTAGCAGGTATGTCAGTGATCCGAAAAAATTGACTCGAGAATAGTCTTTTCCCCGATCCAACCATCGCGGTGGGAGTGGATGGATGGGGAGTCCGGAATCTAGTGGCATGCTTAACTTTTGAACGGGTGACCTGATTTGAATGAAACTTGTCAGGTGGAAAGAGCTATGGCCTCAGATGTTCAGTGTTAAGTCCGGGTCGGGTCCGATACCTGTGGGGGATGAGGTGGGGAACTCAAGAAACGCTTAAAGCAGAGGGATTGCAGACCATCCGGAACTGCTCAGAACTGAGTGAAACGAAATATCCTATTTCTCTTTCCGAACCGCATTTTTGGATGACGGGTGTATTTTGTGACGTTCTCATTTACTTTCTTGTACCGCCTACTCGTAACAAGTGCCATATGAGCTCGTAGCTCTTGTTTTTAGAGTCACTATTCGGTCAGATCTAATAATATTGTAAGTTGGTCTATCACCAAAAGTTGGATATGGTTATCAGTTGCCAGACAGGGGTGGCCCGAAGCACCCAGGCCAGGGGGGGTGAGACCCCTCATTTCAACGACTCATGTATCGTAATATACGACTCGCAGGTACCAACAAAAATGAACTGTTGCGACTATGCGGCAATGGCGCACATTCCCCACCAACAAATAATAGAGCCGGTGTAAAACTAGCTGCAATGCATCAGCTGAAATTATTCTTGTAATCAAAATATTTGCATACATACCTTCATAGCCTCAGCTTTACATTTCAACTTTCGCATAAGAGGAAGGCTTTCAACGCCTGTACCCAGGAAAAATTAAAGTAAGCGCCGCAGGCGATTTTTTTTTAATCTGCCTTTGTCTAGACAGATTCTAGCCAGCCTTTAATGTATTTCAGATCTAAAAAGTTCCAAGCCTAATCTCCAAGTAAATGACACCGTTCCTCTAAATAGACAATACTATGACATGTGCCACAGGCGAAATTTTGTGAAACGCCGAGGAGGAGACCGTCTTTTTGCAATCCCATTGAAAGGGAAAAAACAGCTTTGAAATAAAAATCTTACCGTCGAAAAAAGTGACAGAATAGTGGCCACAGAAAACAAAGTAGATTTGTTCCGTATTAAAGCAAAAAAAGTAATTCTTGAAAAAAATCCCGATTTATGGACGTAAGCTGAGGAGCAGAGTGTCATTTTGCGATACCAATGAAAAATTAAGAATAGCTATGAAATCACGCCTCTGTCCATCGAAAAAGTGACAAAACAAAGCCCATAGAAAAGAAAGTAGATTTGCTCCGAACTAATAGCAAAAAAAGTAATTTTCATGTTCAGAACACACTTCCTCAGAAACGAAACGAGGAAAACAGATTTGCCAGTGCGTTAAAAAAAAAAATCCGGATTTACGGACGTAACGAACTTTTGGTCTTGGCCTGACAGGAGTTTACAGTTATAGAAAAAGACGCCAGGTTCGCCGACGAGACTTGAGTTGCGTTTTTTTCCGGGTGAGTTGATGTACTTTTGTTTCATAATGAAAGTACCGTGTACCGTTTTATTTGTCACTCGACACACTGTACTTTCATGCCGAAAACTAAAGCAGGTAAAGCTACAGTGAGCTACATCTGAAGAATTGCAACTTAAAACTGGTTTGCAGAACTTGATTCTACGCGACAGAAGGTGCTATATACACAGCGAATGAAGACGAGAAGTTCACTTTTAGAATTTTAAACATAAAAGAGATCATTTCGAGTTGTTTCAGTGTCCTGAATTTTACGAAATCTTTTCAGATGTGCTTTAACACTAGCATACAGGGGCGTCACGTAGGAGGGGGGGGGGATGCACCCCCCCTCTCCCCCGATGTTGTCGGCTAGCCGGTAAAAAAAAAATTTCGATCGATTTTTGGTTGGGGATTTTTTGGGGAAACAGTCGATTTTTATTAAAAACGGTAGGTTTTCTTTAAATCAGTCGATTTTTCCGCAAAAAAAGACGGCAAAAATTACCAGCCAATCGGTAAATACCCTGCTCCTCCCATATTTGATAGTGCTATGATTCGCAGTCAGCAGTGATACATACGACTCGCAGTCAGCTTTGGCTGAAGGAATATTTTTGCTCCTCCCCCTCCCAAACATTTTGATAGTAACGCCTCTGCTAGCATAGAGGCCAAAAATTTACCTCCCGACTTGGAATAGCTCATTCTAGTCGGCCCGACTAGAATGAGCTATTCCAGCGTCTGCAGAACCCCTCCTGTCCTGGGAAACGAATTTTGGGTGTATATTAAAATCCTCCTTGTCCTTTTCAAGCGTTGTTCCTACCTCGACCTCTCTTTGTAATCGACATTTTTGATTTGTTCTCGCACACTTCTTTCGTCTCCTGTCATTTGATTTCTGATGGCTTTTCCATTCTGTTCCGTCTTTTTTCACTTATAACCAAAGATGACCAAAAATCAATGCACATAACCTTGTCTCTCGCTTTTGGTCTATAAGGTATTTCAATGTTACCAGTCAGACTTCACTTCACTCACACAACTAACCTATTGCAATTTTGACAGGCTAAAATCTGAAAGACCGAAGTTAGGCAGATCCAAATCCCATGGGAGTAGAACAGGTAGCCACATTGCTGCCCCCATAAATCATGTCTGCGACCTATCGGGTAACAAAACCTGGTTTAAACGACTTCTTCGGGGACTGGCTTACGACTAAAGCTGTGCAGAGACAAAATTTAAACAAAAATTTAAACGACTCGGATTATTTTTATTAAAATGAATGCCCGGGACCTCGGCGAGGCCAAAATAAACGACTGATACAACTTAGCAAAAGGCCAAAATAAACGACTGACACGACTTAACAGAAGGCAGGGGGGGGGGGGGGGGGGGGGGTGATTCACCCCCCCCCCTTCGGGCCACCCCTGTTGCCAGAGAGAATACAATTTGATTCCTTTTCCCTTTAAACTGCCTTCATAGATATACACACAAATACAGTGTGTTCCATAGGCCCATCCAGGCCCGTATCCAGAAATTTATTTCGGGGTGGGTTTTGGCTTTCGGGGGGGGGGTTGCCTGCTGGTCGGACAAAAAGTACAAAAACACATAGATCAGAGGGAGAAGCCTATACAAATGATTATTTTTGCATGTTTCGAGGGGGGGGGGGGCAACCCCCTAACCCCCCTGGATACGGCCTTGGGCCCATCTCTTGCTTAATCTTTTTTATGACCCATGAGTGATATTTTATGACCTTCGTCCAGTTTCAGCAGGGATTTGTAACTCCATCTTGACTTTACTTTTTGAAAATGATAATTTATCCGTAGCCTGACCCTTCACTTTTTACAAAATTATGGCTGCTGGGCTGTGGGGGCTAACCCCCAAACACTCGAACCTCATTTTCATTTGAAGGATTAAATAACAATGAATCCCTCAGCTATCAGCCAAAAATCTTCTTTTAAGGAATGATACGTGTCATACCTTCTGGTCTTCTGATTTGTTTTTCCGTGGCCGGGGGAGGGGGTCGAATGCAGTGTCCGAATTTTCATAACAGATAAAGACACACAGGGATGCTCACTTTCAACAGATAACAGGATGTAATCTGCTATTATTTTCAAACGTTAAGCGTTATGCTTCAAAGAAGAGCCGAGAAATCGCTGGAAAATATCTGTTTTTTTATCATCATGATATCGGAAAAGTCAGCAGGGGCTTTTTCGGCTCTTCTTGTCAATGGTTGTGCATAACGTTTGCAGAATCATAACATAAGTTATCTGTTGAAACTGCGCATCCTTTTGTAATCTGCTATGAAACTTCTGAAAGTGTGTAGGCTACGCTTAAACATATCTGTGTGGCCTGAGCTAGCGCCTAAGCAATGGCAGTCTACAGTAACACGCCTTTTTTCACGTTTTCCACACATGTTCAAACTAGATCTAACACTAGGCTAGCGCTGCGTCTCCTCCGTCCTCGATTAGGTTCATCATATTGAATACTGATATGCCTTAAATCAGGCGAGGTATATCGTTAATTCCTGATCTACCTTAATCTCTTTATATTAATGTCATCTGCACCAGTAATAAATTTAAAGTTATTATTTTCTTTAACCTATCAATCTTTACAGAATAATGCCAAATGAATGTCTTCATTTTCACCTTCCAAATCCAAGCGACCAGAACCAAAATAATTCGATTCCCCCCGGTCCCCTGTACCTGGGAAAATCAGCAAATTGGTTTCTTCTTAAATCCTCAGATGAAGTCATCATTCGGTTACATATTTTTTAAGGGGGGAATCGGTACTGGCAAGGAGCAAATTTATCTTCAGTGAAGGGCTAAACCAGTATCCTTTTCAGGACCTCAGTGGTTTCTCGGATCCCTGCTCCCGGTGTATCCCAGACCAGAAGAGGACCATCCCCAGCTCAAGCTGACAGGCCGGGAAGCCGCGTTTCCAGCCTTTCCGGTGCACCTGTGGGTAAGTCCGAATTTTTTTCTCGTAGTTAAGCATTCGAAAAAGTTCAAGTTTAAAGTCCGTACCCAAACCTAGAGTCTAGACTCCTCGAAGAAGAAAGGTTTCAGTCATCAAACAATCGTGTGAGACTTAGAGCGTGTTCCTCTCCACTTACCGTAGTTACTACGCATGACGTCAGGAATTTTTGCTTCTTGGCGTCAAGGCTGGAAGGCATTTTTCTGTTTTCAGCAAAATATTATGCCACGGGCTAATCCGGCCAATTATGTTACAGAGATTTTTTCTATTTTAAATACGTGTAGTTGTAGTAAATGTGTAGCTTAAAGCTCACTTCACATTGAATACGTAAGACCTTACGTTAAGTACTTAAGTTACGGCTCAAGTTTCTTACGTTAAGTAGCCTATTCACACTGACAGAGTCCCCTTCCGACTGGGCCAAGTCCAGTCTCCGTTACGTTTGACTGTAGCATCAATCAAACAAGGAAAATTAACACTTTCGTCGAGATTATTCTGCAAAAGGCCAAAGATACCCGTTGGGGAAATGACCGCTGAAGATGCTGGGAGATTACCCCTCTGAAGACCACGTGCTATTAGGAAATTTTCAGTCAAACCCCATGGGTCATCTAGTTCAAAACAGGTTACTACAAGTTTACTCAGAAGATATTTTGCGTTCAGTCATCTTAGGATTACAACGATTTGTTTCGGAAAAAAAGTAGATGAATTCTTAGCCTTGAAAATGACCTAATCTTTTTTTTTTTCTCGCAAAAAAAACCGCATGGTTTTTGCCAGCACTGGTGAGCAGGGGATAGTCATATGCCATTTATTCTAAATATCAGATATACCCGACAGCTGGCATGGATTTCCAGAAATCAGAGGTTTGACATAGTAGACTGTACCTATATACTGAAAACATTTTATTTAATTTCAACAGTGAAGCATGGCTGCTAAATTATTGGCATCTGAAAATAAGCTGATGATTAAACAAAAAATAGCTAAATTAAGTCTATCTTTACATGTTTTTTTTGCAAAGCTTTCCCATGCATTATGCATTTACTTTCAAGGGTCTGTTCTTATATTCTTTCAACTTAGTACTGTAAAGAAAATCCCTCTCTCTCTTAAATAATGGTCTTAAGTTGAACTTTTTTCAACTTTCTTAAGTGGCTAAGTTAAGTAAAAATTCCTTACGTTGCGTATCACGTAAGGACCTTAAGTGGACTTATGATTCTTAAGTTGACCAGTGTGAATGGCCCACTTAAGCTTCTTAAGTCAGTGTGAAGGGGGCTTAATACTGAGTACAGTTGTTTTTTAAGCAGAAACAGCGCATTTTGTGCCCGACTTTACGAGTAAGTGGCTTGTAAGCGCTCATGTTATGCGATATCAAACGGTTATCCCCAAACGAAGTCAAAGCCTCTTTGACCCCAGAGGCACCAACTGTATTAATTCTACCATTTTGGCGCTGTTTTTTTGTTTTGTTTTACCTAAATAGGTCTCAAAAGGCAAAATCACCGGGTGCTGGAGCTTTATGATAATTGTCCCCGGCGCATCGGTGCGAAAGCACCTGTGAATCATGTGAAAGACA